>GL380253.1:18703-32720 GCA_000143925.2 Caenorhabditis brenneri | reverse complement strand
ATCATCATGGATTTTTTGTCTATTTCCGTTCATGGCTTCATTTTCTATTCTAGTGAAAGCTGCAATTTTTCCGTGGGCTGCTTCATCATGAATCCTGCTGAAAAACTTCAATTTCCGGTGGGCGAGGGCACGATCCACAATCTAATTTCCTGCGGATTTGTGACGTTTGAAGCGGTATATCTCGTTTCAGAGCGATTTTCGACATGTGCGTCAAGAGAAAAAAGTGTTCAGGACGTCCTAATCTACCAGAATCAAAAATAAAAAATTGTGACTTCAGTCCTCCTTTAAGCCGAAGAAGCGCGCACCATGTTTCCAGTGCATTTTTCAGTAATAAATTTTGAAATATTTCTGTCAATATTATATTCAACATGAGGCGGAGACAAATTCCTATTCAATTTGATTCAAAAAAAGCTTAGTCCCTGATTTTTAATTTTTCAACAAAATGAGAAAAATGCCTACGCATCGCTGAGTCGCCACGCAGTTAGCATGCGACCCTACAGTAAGACAGAGCCTCAGCTGAAGGTAGGACTAAAAACCCAAAGTAAAATGAAAACTAAAATAAAATAGAAAACCCAAGAAGTCGTCCGTCCTGACTGGACACGATCGCATGATCCAGACTGACTGGTTTCTTCTTCATCTTCATCTATTCCCAACGCCTTCTTCTTCTTCCATCCGTCGCGATGTTCGTGCCATGCGCTCAGATGTGCGTGTGACACGGAAACTGTGCGTGAGGTAGAGACTCTCTTGCCTACCCTCCGACATCGCAACGCTGCTCCATTCAGACTGACTGTCTGAGTTTCATCGAATCATTCACTCTCTCATTCAATTCAACTGACTCGCCACCACCAGAAGACCCCATATCGTGACAATGAAGACTTCTCTCGAAGAAGAAGCAAACGGGCGGGTCACGGAGGATGACACTGATGATTTGGAGAAAGAAGAAGCATCACGCAAAACTACCACGCCCAGTTTATGTTTTTGAGCGAAGAAATAACTCAAAAATTGGGTTTTTTTTTGGTTAAAAAAACTGATTTTAGGGGAAAAATTTGGGTTACTGTAGTGGAAATCCAGGTTTTTTTTCAAAATTTGGAGAACGGTCCTGTTATTTTTGTTGTTTTTCTTGGGAAGCTAGGATTCTTCTAGCTGCGAAACTTATTATGAAAGAGGTACGGTAGGTTACCTTAAAGGCGCAGGCGATTTTTTTCCGGGAAGGTTTCACCACGATTGAAGAGCATACTGTAATTGTTTTTTTTTTTCGTTGAAATTTTTGCAGGGATAAGCAATATCGGACAGCCAGAAAAGCTGAATTCATTCGATAAAAATTGTTGACTGTGGACACTTGCGCCTTTAAGGCAATCTGTTTTTTTTACCCTTTATTCGACGATTTTTTCAGAATTCAAAAATAATTATGCGCCTTTAAGACCCTCAGTTTGTCACGAGATGTACGCCGTCAAACTCTGAGCAAAAAAGTTTTTACCGAACTCAAAAAAATCGAGATTGAGCCGAGTTATGATAGTTTTACCCGAAAAACACCCATTGCTCAGAATAAAATTTTTCAGTATTTCGACTATAACTCGGCTCAAACTCCTAGTTTTTGAGTTCAATGAATACCATTCTGCTCAGAATTTTTCGGCTCGCATTTTGAGACTTGGTGGACAAACTTTCAGAAATGGCCTAGAAACCCAAGTTTTTGCATTTCTAGGCCACCGAAACTGAGTTTGACTCAAGATGTGCGCCAAACAGTCCTGATCAGAATAGTTTTTACAGAACTCGAAAATATCGAGTTTGAGCCGAGTTATGGCAGTTTTAATTGGAAAACCCATTGCTCAGAATAACAAATTCCAGTGTTTCGAATATAACTCAGCTCAAATTCATTTATTCTGATTTCTGTAAAAACCGTTCTGCTTAGAATAACTTGGCGCACATTTCGACACTTGATGGCCTAACTTTCCAAAATAGCCTAGAAACCCAAGTTTTCGGATTTCTAGGCCATCATCACTCAGTTCACGGGTCACAAAATTCTGAGAAAGTTTTTTTTTACTGAACACAAAAGCATCGAGTTTGAGCCGAGTTATGACAGGTTTACCCGAAAAAACCATTGCTCAGAATAAAAAATTTCAGCTTTTTGACTATAACTCGGCTCAAATTGATTGATTTTGAGTTCTGTAAAAACCGTTCTGCTTAGAATAACTTGGCGCACATTTCGACACTTGGTGGCCTAACTTTTCAAAAATGGCCTAGAATCCCAATTTTTCTTATTTCTAGGCCATCAACACTCAGTTCATGTGCCACAAAATTCTAAGAAAAATTGTTCTTACAGAACTCAAAGATATTGAGTTTGAGCCGAGTTATGACAGGTTTACCCGAAAAAACCATTGCTCAGAATAAAAGATTTCAGCTTTTCGGCTATAACTCGGCTCAAATTCATTGCTTTCGAGTTCTGTAAAAAGCATTTTGCTCAGGATCATTTCGTGGACATTTCGACATAAAATCGTCATCTTTTCATGTGGAACCGTACTCCATTTCCATCATCTGTTGCTCTTCCTCTCCTCCACCATATGGTGTACACGGACAATTAGACGGTGGCGATAAACATACAAAATCATCGCTGAAGATTCCCCTGAATAAGGATCCTCCTTATTCTCGAGAATTAATTGCTCTCCTCCCTCCTCCTTAAATGTCATCTTTCATAGAATTTTTGAGTGTTTTGCATGTCAGAAGACGTGTGTATTTGGAGCCAGGTGTATATGGGGTGGTTGGAGGGGGCACCCCCACCAAAAAAAGTAGAAGCTAATGATATGTGTTTTGAGACGGTGACACCTGGAGAAGATGTCTAAAAACATGAAATCGAAGGGGTAATTATCTGGTGTTTCAGGGTTCGAGATCCGCCAAAACAGTTGACAAATAGCAATCCGTCGAAGCGACACAGGGAGAGGTGAGTGGGGGACGGAGAAAAATCTGAAAAGTGTTTGCGGAGTTGGCGCATTAATTTACGGCAATTTAGTTTTTTTTTGAGCAGAAAACTACGTTGTTTTCGACAAAAATTCAGAAATTTTTTGTTTGAAATTTGACGTTGCGGTGATTGCGGACTTGGCGCTAAAATTTACGACAATTTAGATTTGTTGAGCAGAAAACTACGTAATTTTCGACAAAAAACGAGAATTTAGTCCGTAACTTGACGTGACGGAGAGTCGGCGTCAGATTTTACAAGCATTCGGTTTTTTAAACAGAAAGCTGCGATGTAGAGATAATTATTGATTTTTCAAAATTGATGGTGACTGCCATCGCTCCAAAATTCAGCCAGAAACACAATATTGGGTCTCGCCACGAAATATACGAAAAGTTCTTACTGTAGCAATTTTTTTCTCAGCGAACTTAAACTGAATACGACAGTAAGATCTTTTAGTAGGGAAACATCAGCTTTCCTTCATACACCTCAAAGGCGCATGCATGAAAATGCTACAGTAACCTATTCTCCGTGACGAGACCCAAGTTGTGTCTTGTGGATGAATGGGAGCTTTGTTTGCTGTTACTTGCGATAGTTTAGCTCACCTTTCATTTGATAGAAAGGAAAAAATAGGAAAATTGAAAAACACAATCCCAAAAAAAATTCGAAATTTTTTTTTTGGAAATCACGATTTCCGTTTTTTCCATTGACTTTTTGGTGATCGAATTTGAAGCTTTAGTGTGTTTTTGAAGTCAAACGCAATAATATATGACAATTTCAAGCAAGCTGACGCCGTGCTCAATGTTGTAGGCGGTTAAGGTTTTGACCCTTGTGAGTTCGAACCACACTGAGGTTTTGGTTTTTGTTTTTTTCGGGAAATATGTTCTTGTTTTCTCCGAGCACCTTTCGGACCATGAAAGTGTGTTCTGCACTTAGTTTCCCCTTAAAATGATTCCGGAAAAAGTGTGGCGTCAGTTAGAATGCATGGTCTGCAAGCGCACACCATCACGTCGGATTGCAGAAAAATGAAACTACCGTACTCCCATTCCATTCCAAGACTCTTCCAGGCTAAATGGTGAACTTGAAACCGTCGCAATGCTCCTACCCTACGACGGCTCCACCATCAGCCGTCTCGACAAACTCTCGGTTCTCCGCCTCGCCGTCAGCTTTCTACAATGCAAAGCTCACTTTCAAGGTACGTAACAATACAGTTTCCCAAACTGATTATGTCACAAAGAATATCCGTATCTATGTGAACTTTCCGATACTTTCTTCAGAAGTCTTTCTGATGTAATGTTGACACGGGGGGAGAGGGAAAGGTGCCAATTACCGGGTGCAAGCTGTCACATTCTTCCGTAACCACTTGATGAGACGGGAAGACCGTATCCTTGACATTCTCTGCGTCTCTTAATTTTGTATACTCTCTAGGAGGGGGTGTTTATATAAGGTGTATCATGACCACATCTTGACATCTTCTCTTGATATTTGATCAACCTGGTTATTAGATTTTAAATTAAGGGGGCATGGGGTGGGATAAGAAGTTTTGTGAGGATAGGGTAAAGGGGATTTGTCTGTAATTTGACGGGTTAAGTGTTTGCAGACTCGACGTAATACCTTACGACAATTTATTATTTGAATACATTTCTCAATGATGAAAACAATCGAAAACTGGAAATGCCGTGCCTGGAACTTCTGTGTTATTGTTTCAAATTTTGAGAATCATGAAAATTACCCCTAGACCGAAAACCTGGGGTCAAGACTCCTATAACCTGATAGCTCAAAAATCAAACTTTCGAATTTCAAGTTTAGCAAAATCTGATTCCACCATCGAATTCCCCATCAAATTTCACCCCGTCATTTCATTTTTCTAAGCTCTAGCTCAAAGTTTCGTAAAATCAGGTGCCAGGTACGCAGACACCGCGCTCTGCGTACCTGACACCCGACCTTACGACTTTTTGAGCTAGAGCTCTACAAAATTGGCTTCCGGGGTGAAATTTTATGAGGAATTTCGTGGTCAATTCGGTTTTCTGAAATTTCAAAGGGAATGTCCGGAAACTTCACAAGTTAGAAAAATAATGTTTTTTTTTTTGAGTTTTCTTGAGCCACTTTTTTATGACGACCCCATGAGAAACTGATACTAACCGCTAGAAAAGTTCATTCTCTACAATTAATTTTTTTTTCAATTTTCAAAAATTCTGAAATTTCAAAATTGAGCTATACCAGCAATTACGCTCTATTGGACAATTTTTCTTATTGGCTTAATTTTGTGTCACCCGAGTTTTCACTTGAAATCCACGTGGTGTTCACCTTCAAATCCTTTTTTTTCAATGAAATTTACCGAAATCAAAATTTTCCACGCGCCGTCCAATGGAGCGCACTTTCTCCGAATTTTTAATAACTCTTTCTTCTGATTCCATAAAGATTCATCTTAGAAATTGTCGTTTAGTACCACTACCACTTCTACAAAATGTCATTCCATTTCATCTACATTATTCACTCGTTCTTTTTCGGGCGGCTGCCAACAGATGCATCTTCTTGACGAGAGCGAGAGAGCATTGAGAAATGAAGAGAGCGCAGAGAAAGAATACGGTAGGACGGGCAATTAGAAGATGCTCTGCTTGTGTTGCTCTCTTTCTTTTTCATGTATGTTATGTCTCTCAAGTGATAAATTGGACATCTCGATTGAATGCGTGATGATGGGGAGGAGAGGGAGGGAGCAGAGATGCTGGAGGAGGATTGAAAATGAAAAACGAAGAAGAAGTTGTTAAGAGTGGTGGAAGAAGCTGAATAAGAAATTGGAGGGATTTTTCGAAAACTTTGAATGCGGGATTTTGAGAAATTGGGCTCGAGGTTACCTTAAAGGCGCACAGAAAATTTTTTGAAGGGGTCCCGCCACGATTAAAACCATAATTCCCTCAACTTTATTATGAGCTAGAAAAAAAAATGAGTTTCCTGAAAAAAGCAAAAAAAATTTTAGTGCTCTCGTTGGTGGCCTAATTTCCCAAACTAGCCCATTTTCGGAAAGTTAGGCCACCAAGTGTCAAAATGTGCGCCAATTCATTCTGAGCAAAATGGTTTTCACAGAACTCAAAAATAATGAATTTGAGCCGAGTTATAGCCGAAATACTGGAATTTTTTATTCTGAGCAATGGGTTTTTTTTTGGGTAAAACTGTCAGAATTCAGCTCACGCTCATATATTTTTGAGTTCTGTAACGACTGTTCTGCTCAGGTTTGTATGGTGCACACCGTGGGTTAACCTGAGTGTTGGTGGCCTAGAAATCCGAAAACTTGGGATTCTAAGGTAAAACTGTCATAACTCGGCTCAAAATCAATATTTTTGAGGTCTTGAAAACAATTTTTCTTAGAATTTTGTGGCACATGAGCTGAGCGTCGGTGGCCTAGGAATCCAAAAACTTGAGATTCTAGGCCATTTTTGGAAAGTTAGGCCACTAATTGTCAAAATGTGCGCCAAACTATTCTGAGCGAAATGCTTTTTGCAGATCTCAAAATCAATGAATTTGGGCCGGGTTATAGTCAAAATACCGAAACAATTTTATTCTGAGCAATAGGGGTTTGGGTGTCATAACTCGGCTCAAACTCAATATTTTTGAGTTCTGAAAAATTCGTTGTGCTCAGGACTGTTTGGCTAACATTTTGGGCTAACCTGAGTGTCAGTGATCTAGAAATCCAATAACTTGGGCTTCTAGGCCATTTTTTGGAAAGTTAGGCCACCAAATTTCAAAATGTGAGCCAAATGATTCTGAGCAACATGGTGTTTATAGAACTCAAAAACAATGAATTTGAGCCGGGTTACAGGCCAAATACTGGAAATTTTTATTCTGAGCAATGAGTATTTTTTGGGTAAAACTGTCATAACTCGGCTCCAAATTTAGATTTATGAGTTCTGTAAAAACAGTTCTGCTTCGGATGGTAGGGCGCACACCTTGGACTAGTCCAAGAGTCGGTGGCCTAGAAATCCAGAAAATTGGGTTTCTAGGCCATCTTTGGAAAGTTAGGCCGCCAAGTGTAGAAATGTGTGCCAAATGATCCTAAGCAAAGTGGTGTTTACAAAACTTAGAAACAATGAATTTGAGCCGGGTTACAGACCAAATACCGGAAAATTTTATTCTGAGCAATGGATTTTTCTGTGTCAAACTGTCATAACTCGGCTCAAACTTGAGATTTTTGAGTTCTGAAAAAACCATTCTACTCAAGACTTTCATTTTCTTCCAGCATGCCTCCACAACTCCCAGTTCCTATCCTCTGGATTCCCAATGTCCACTCACTCCTACTCGTATCAACCGCATCCTCCAATGCCATTCTCCAACAAGGTGCCAACAATCTTCGATCCTAGAATCGGAACTCCAATGTTGGATCCAGAGGAATCGAATTTCGAGGAGATCTCATTGAAATCTCTCGGTGGATTCATTTTAGTGCTCAATGACAACGGAGAAATCTATTATGCATCTGAAAATGTGGAAGGATTCTTGGGATTCCATCAATCCGACATCCTTCATCAACCAGTTTTCGATTTGATTCATTCCGAAGATCGAGAGGATATTCGTCAACAACTTGACACCAATTTTCATATTCCGACGTCATCTTCTGCTTCTTCCTCTTCAACCACTTTTGATATTTTTGCTCCGCGTAAGCGATTTTGATTTTTTGATTTTTTGAAAATAGAAAATTCCAGAAAACTCTAAATATCTGGAGAGAAATGTCAACGCTCGATTCAGGTGTCTTCTGGATAACACTTGTGGATTCTTGGTAAGGCTTCGTGGCCGAACTTTCCAGATTTAGGGTTTCTAGGCCATTTTTTGGAAAGTTAGGCCATCAAGTGTCAAAATGTGCGCCGAAAAATTCTGAGCTAAATGGTATTTACAGAACTCAAAAACAATGAATTTGAGCAGAGTTATAGCCGAAATACTGAAATTTTTATTCTGAGCAATGATTTTTTTCAGGTAAAACTGTGGTAACTATTCTCAAACTCAATGTTTTTGAGTTCTGTGAAGACTGTGTTGCTCAGGGCGGTTTGGTGCACATTTTGGCCCAAGCTGAGCGTTGGTGGCCCAGAAAACCGAAAAATTGGGTTTCTAGGTCATTTTTGAAAAGTTAGGCCACCAAGTGTCGAAATGTGTACCAAAAGATTTTGAGACAAATGGTTCTTACAGAACTCAAGAACAATGAATTTCAGCCGAGTTATAGTCGAAAAGCTGAAAAAGTTTATTCTGAGCAATAGGTTTTTCGTTTCAAACTTGGCTCAAACTCAATATTTTTGAGTTCTGTAAAAACTATTTTGCTCAGAATTTTGTGGCACATGAACTGAGTGTTGGTGGCCTAGAAATCCGAACAATTGGGTTTCTAGGCCATACCTGGAAGGTTGGGCCACCGAGTGTCAAAATGTGCGTCAAATTATTCTGAACAAAATGGTGTTTATAGAACTCAAAAACAAAGAATGTGAACCGACTTATAGCCAAAAAGCTGAAAATTTTTATTCTGAGCAATGAGTTTGCCTGGGTCAAACTGTCATAACTTGGCTCAAATTTGATATTTTTTAGTTCTATGAAAAATATTTTGCTCCGAATAGTATGACAATTTGATTTCCGATTTTCAGAGAATCGACATGCGTGGAAAGCTAATGTCTCTTCACGGACTCCCCTCTTCATATGTACTTGGTCGGAGTACGTCGGGTCCGGTTCTCGGAATGATTTGTGTTTGCACGTAGGTTTTCTAAAATGATTTGACCTCAAGCTCATCAACAACAAAAAAAAAAGGAAAAACTGATTCAGACCGTTCGTCCCACCGTCCACTTCAGATTTGGCTTCAGAAGACATGATTCTGAAGACGAAACATCAACTGGATGGGACATTGGTCTCGATGGATTCGAAGTGAGTTATACCTCTAATCGAGGGGCACTTTATCAACCACTTTATTTAGTTTAAAGGCGCTCGTCTGAGTTCTAGGTGCCTCAGGCCTTTTGTAGGCATTTAAGTGCAAAATCACAACTTTCAATTTTCAACTTTAGAAAAATCTGAGCTCACCACTGAATTTTCCATCTAATTTCATCCCGTCATATCATTTTTCTAAGCTCTAGCTCAAAGTGTCGTAAAATCAAGTGTCCGGTACGCAGACACCGCGCTCTGCGTACCCGACACCCGACCTTACGACTTTTTGAGCTAGAGCTCTACAAAATTGGCTCTCGGGGTGAAATTTCACGTGAAATCTCGTGGTGTAGTCCATTTTACGGGATTTTGTCCGTAAAGTCCGGAAATTTAACGAGTTACGAAAATGGAAACTTCCGATTTCCCAGTTTCGTAAAATCCGAGCCCGCTATCAAACTCCTCGTCAATTTTTACCCCGTCATATATTTTTTCCATGCTCCAGCTCATAGTGTCGTAAAATCAGGTGCCGAGTACGCAGACACCGCGCTCTGCGTACACAACACCGGAGCTTACGACTTTTTGAGCTGGAGCTCTACAAATTTGGGCTTCGGGGTGAAATTTCACGAGGAGTTTCGTGGTGGGATTGGTTTTGCAAAGTGAATTTTTTTCACAGGGTGTACGAAATGTTGGAAATCGACGATTCGGATCTTCCCCTATCCATGTACAATATAATCCACGTGGAAGACGCTGTTTGTATGGCCGAGGCACACAAAGAAGTCATCAAAAATGGGTCATCTGGTCTTCTAGTCTACCGATTGATCAGCTCGAAAACTCATCGACCGTATTATGTACAAAGCTCTTGTAGACTGATTTGCAAAAACAGCAAACCAGAGTCAATCGGGTTTACTCATAGGTTATTGAAGTGAGTTTGTTTGGAGAGAGGGAACACCTTAAAGGCGCATATGGATTTCTTAGGCTTGATGACCTAATTTTTGGGTTACTAGGCCACTAATGTGCACCAAACAATTCTGAGCATACATGTCCAGGGCCGGGCCGGGCCGGGCCCAAACCAGAATTTCCATGGGCCCGGTGGGCCCGGAATTTCAGTACTAAATTTTGGAAGCATAAGAAAACAAACCATTTTTCGGCGAATTCATTGTCTTTCTGTTATTAATGTTTATTTCTCGCGTATTAGGGATAGTTTTCAACTGAATTCTATTCATTTAAATCAAAAACAAGAATTTTTGACTGAGAAGAGTCGATTTCAGTGACCAAATGGTCCGCTTCGATGCAAAACTGTACAGTTTAGTCAATTTTGGTAGTTTTTCTCTGAGTTATGGGTTTTCTGAGAAAGGAAGTGTGTTTTTTGATGATTTTAATACATTTTTCAGTCATAAAAATCATGAATTTTCACTAAAAATTCAAAGCTTTTGACTTCGAAAAATCAAATTTTTTGAACCCGGGCCCGCCGGGCCGGGCCCGAGTTTGGACATGTATGATTCTGAGTAGGATGGTTTTTACAGAACTCAAAACAATCGAATTTGAGCCGAGTTATAGTCGAAAAGCTGGAAAATTTGTATTCTGAGCAATGGACTTTTTTGGGTCAAACTGTCATAACTCAGCTCAAACTCAAAATTTCTGAATTCCGTGAAAATTATTTTGATCTGGACTTTGTAGCTCACATCTTGGGCTAAATGGGGTGTCGGTGACCTAGAAATCCGAAAATTTGGGTTTCTCGGCCATTTTTCAGAAAGTTAGGCCACCGAGTGTCAAAATTTCTGCCAAGTCATTCTGAGTAGGAAGGTTTTTTCAGAACTCGAAAAAATTGAGTTTAAGCCGAGTTATAATGGAAATACTGAAAATTTTTATTCTGAGCAATGGTTTTTTTTTGGGTAAAACTGTTATAACTCGGCTCAAACCCTATATTTTTGAGTTCTGTAAAAACCATTCAGGTCAGGACGGTATGCCGAACATCTTGGGCAAAACATGGCCTAGAAATTTTATAGCTTGGATTTCTAGGCCATGTACAAAAAAGCAAAAATTAGATCATGCAACACTATTAGAGTAATTTTCAGTGAAGTGGAAGGAGTGATGCTTCTGGAGAAGAGAAGTTCCCTAAAAGCGAAACTTTTATCATTCGACGATTCCTTCCTCCAATCCCCAAGAAATCTCCAATCAACAGCTGCCCTCCCGCTTCCAGTCCTTCTGAAAGACGACCAGGATGGGTGAGTACCTGAAAGTGCAATTCCTCGAATAGCACGTAAACTCTTCATGCTCAAACACCTTATTTGTATACAGTATCATGGTCAGATGACTTTTTTTCCCAACAAAAAAAAAAGAGAAAATACACATTGTCAACAATAGACAATGTGTGTTTGGATGTGATTGCTCAGCTTTGTGGTACAACATGTGAAAATTAGCACAAAAAAAAGAGAAAAAGGTGGTCGTCGTTTTTGGACAAAGACTAGAGGATACTGTACTTTTTTTGTGTTTTGGAGTGTTGCGAGACTTTTTGAAGGCGCAGAGATTTTTTGTTGTAAAGTTTCTGCTCGTTCCGGACAAGATTTCGAAAACCTAACCACACCACGAGATTCCTCGTGAAATTTCACCCCGGGAGCCAATTTTGTAGAACTCTAGCTCAAAAAGTCGTAAGGTCAAGTGCCGGGTACGCAGAGCGCGGTGTCTGCGTACTGGGCACTCGATTTCACGACACTTTGAGCTTGAGCTTAGAAAAATGATGTGACGGGGTGAAATCTAAACGGGATTTCGATAGTGAGCACAGATTTGGCTAAAGTTCAAAAATGAAAGTTGTGACTTTTGTAGCTCTCCAAGTTTCCGGACCTTACGGACAAAATCTGGGAAAACCAACATATCCACGAGATTCCTCGTAAAATTTCATCCCATGAGCCAATTTTAAACAGCTCTAGCTCAAAAAGTCGTAAGGTTGGGTGCCGGGTACGCAGAGCGCGGTGTCTGCGTAATGGACACCTGATTTTACGACACTTCGAGCTAGGGCTTAGAAAAATGACGTCGCGGGGTGAAATTTGATGGGAAACTTGATGGTGAGCTCAGATTTTGCAAAAATTGAAAATTGAAAATTGTGATTTTTGTAGTGCGCCAAATTTCCGGACCTTAGGAGCAAAATTTTGTAAAACCAACTATACCACGAGATTCTACATAAAATTTCACCTCGGGAACCAATTTTGTAGAGCTCTACCTCAAAAAGTCGGGTCGGGTGCCAGGTACACAGAGTGCGGTGCCTGCGTACAGGACACCTGATTTTACGACACTTCGAGCTAGGGCTTAGAAAAATGACGTCGCGGGGTGAAATTTGATGGGAAACTTGATGGTGAGCTCAGATTTTGCTAAGTTGAAATTTGAAAGTTTTGAATTTTGAGCTATCATGTCTATAGGAGTCTCGACCTCCAGACGCCAAAACCTGACACCACCAGGACAAATTACACGTTTTTTCACTCCTAAGCAATTATTTCAGACTGGAACCCTCCACCTCCACTGCTCTCTTCTCAACTCTCTCCATTCCCCCGACGACTTCTCCTACAAAATCTTCTCGTCGACGAAAAGAGAATCCAGATGCAGTACCAGTTCCAGCCACCATTCAAGTACCACCTCCGCCCCAGCCTCCACATTTCGAAATGCAAATGTTTGATCCATCCTGGACTCATGGTACTCCATGGCCTCAAGACGTCTACAATCAATATCCACCGGTCTATCCGCCACCAGGGGTACCCGGAATTGTTGGATATCCAGAAGTTCCGAATATTGAGTACGCGGCGACGTGGCAGCCAACGGGTAAGAATCAAAATTGAAAAAATGAAACCTCTAATAAATTTCCAGACATCCACATGCAAATGGCGCCTCCAACTGGATTCATTCCAGAGATTCAAAAGGTAGGGAGAGGGAAATCGGGGGTGTTCAAGGTTTTCAGGATTCCAGCCAGTACCTATTTATCCTGTGGTTGTTTATTCACAATCTGCTCGTATTCTTACTCTTTTCGAGCTGTAATTTATTTAAATAATCGGAATTTATCTGGTTTCTGGTGGTTATTTATTTTTTTTTATATAGACAAAAGTATTCACTCGAACTGTTTATTGGTAAGTGTCGGGAAAAACATTGAAAAAAAAACATTAAAAAAAATAATTCGAGGTGTGCGGGGTTGAACCCACGCCTCTCGCTCGCCAGCCGCGTGTGTTACCCACTCGGCCATCCATGCGAATTTGGCAGCAACGAGCGAGGGCGTATATCCCTTACAGCTATCTGGAGAAAATGACAAAGAGAAATGTCGGGTGGCGGGGTTGAACCCTCGCCTCTCGCACGACAGCCGCACGTGTTATCCACTTGACCATACACGCAAATTGGATAAGGGTGGCAAAGGGCGTAGACAAAAGCGGGAAAAGCGTTCCCAAGACTCTCAATAATCAATTTCATTTGCCAGATAACACCTCATCCACCACTCCATCATTTCGTTGATTATTCAACCCCTTCATCTTCATCTTCCCACCATCTTCACCATCATCATCACCATCATCATTTGCATCACCCATTGAAACAAGACAACTTTCATTTAATCACAGAAGTAACCAATCTTCTAGGCACCTGAGATGGACGACGACGTAATAAATTGTTTACAACCCACCGATTTCAAATCCCTACAGTAATCATTTGGGGGGGGGGAAATAATCGTCTGACACACTTTTTTATGACGACTTCCGAAACATGTGTCTCCATTTTTATGGCTCTGTTTAAGGGGGTATTTAGTGGAGAGGGGGAAGAAAATGAGTGTTGCAACTTTCAAAACTACAGTAATCCATGAAGATTAATACTTTATTATAATTTTTCTACCAACAGAACTTCTTACATCCAAGCATTCTAAGGTCCTGGAGGAATGGAAGCATTTTCGGGTAGGAATCAGTCAAGTCGGCGTTTCTGATGAGGTTTTGACAGGGGTAGACGGCGATGGAGAGGAGGACGGAGTCACAGCGGTCGATGAGCTTTTGTTGAAGGTCTGGCCAGGTTTGGGGGATGCCGACGAAGATGGAGCAGACAGCGCAGAATGGGGGGTCCGCTTTGGTGGGGGTCTGGAAATTTGGGTTGGTTGAGAAAGTACGCTCTAGTGGACAATGCGATCCACGTGGTGTTAGCTTAGAAATTGTATTAGGCTCATATAGA
>GL380253.1:0-17344 GCA_000143925.2 Caenorhabditis brenneri | reverse complement strand
TACTTTCAGACCACCAATTTGTAGAAAATCACTATCTCGGGTGAGAAAAACATTCCCTTGTAATTTCTATCCAGCAGTACCTAACTGAAACTCTACGGTCATGTCTGACCTGTCGCTAGTAAGATGGTTCAGAGATGATACAATAGTGATTAGGAAATATTCCGGCGAGCCAAAATTTCCGGCGAGCCAAGAGTTTTTTGCAGTGTTTCTGCGGTGTTTCTGCTGTGATTCTGCAGTGTTTTTCCGGTTCTTACTGTATAAATTACTTCGACACCACGAAATCCATTATTTCGGCACGCTAAACTTTTTTGTACGTACAATTTTTTTCTCGGTTTCTACGCTCCATCTCACACTTTTACAAATTTCATATTGCGTCTTTAAAATCTGACAGTAGGCCGCGCTTGAGCCGAAGGAGCGCGCACTATGTTTCCAGAGAACTTTTCAGTAATAACTTTCGATCAAATTCTGTCAATATTATATTCAACATGATGCGAAGAAAAATTTCTATTCAATTTGATTCGAAAAAAGCTTAGGCCCTGATTTTTAATTTTTCAACAAAATGAGAAAAATGCTTACGTATCACTGAGTCGCCACGCAGTTAGCATGCGACCCTACAGTAAGACAGAGCCCGCGAATGAAACCTTTTGAAAACATGTACAAAAAATTCACTGTGAGATAACAAAAGTAGTATCCCTAGATAATCATTCTAGACTCTCCACTTTTTCCAATCAACAATCCAATTTCAACAAATTTGCTCTTTTAAATATTTATTCAATCACAATTTCATCACATAGAACTCAAACACAATACTTATCACAGGCGACTCTCTTAATAGTGACCAAGTGTGGGTACATGGCAGGATAAGAATCATTGAGGTCAGCAGCAGTCACGAGTCCCATGCATGGCTCCGAAATCGGGCCCAATTTACTGCATCCATGTCTCAAGAGAGTCTGAGCTCCGAGCCAGTTAGTGGGGATGTCCAAACCTGATTGGCAAATCAAACAGAGCGGGTTACCGGCAGATGAGGCGGTCTGGAAATTTTTGGGTTATTTTGAAGTCTTTCAGGGGGCTGGAGTAGCTAAGGACAAAGCCAAGATCATTTTTCCCGTTCTAGATGCTGTTCAAAAAAATCCGGGAGTCTGATCCCGACAACTCACCGAGAAGAGAGCAGCCAATAGGAGAATAGTCAAGAAGAGCTTCATGTTGATGATGAAGAATCAGTTGGAAGACTGACTGAGGTGTGAGGGTTTGAGGCCAGAAGGGGGCGTTTTTATGTGTTTTTTCCTGGAGATTTGATGGGAACGGGGAGGGTTTCCCATCTTTTATCAGAAACCGACAATGGGAACGGGGAGGGGGGCGAGGAGGGGGCAGGAAATGATTGGAAGTGTGTAGATTTTTGTAGATTTTAGGATTACTGTACTTTTTGGCGAGTACTCAACTGCTATTTCTTAACTGCTATGTCGTAACTGCTTGTGTCTCAACTGCTATGTTTGGCTCTCTGCTATGGATCAATTGCTATTTTCGCCACTTTTTGATGTCTCAACTGCTATGACTTTTTGAAAGTAATGGTGTTTTTCGTAAATTATCGCTTTTCTGAGTTTTTTAAATGCTTAAGCAGTTGATGCATAGCAGAAGAGCCCAATATAGCAGTTGCGACACTAGCAATTACAACATAGCAATTGAGAAATAGCAGTAGTGATACATAGCAGTTGAGTACCTACTTTTTTTCCGGGAAATCGTATTTAGAACGGTCTGACTGCCTAAAACAGCCCTCTTCAAGAAGATTTTGAGCCCGATACCTTCTGGGCCAGACCTATTTCAACCAAATCTAGTTTCTAGTTTTTTTTTCTTGAGAATTATGACTTCATAGAACCATCACAGGCCCATTTGAGCCATGCATACTGTATATCGTTTTGTAACGGTTTCAGATTTTTTTTTCCAAAGATAAACTGTAAAGTTTCAACCGAACCCACAAGACATTCGGGTTAGAAATGAGGGAAAATAATCAACTGCTATGTTGTAACGGCTAGTGTCTCAACTGCTGTATTTGGCTCATCTGCTATGGATCAACTGCTACAGCCATAGCAGTTGAGACATCAAAAGTGGCTAAAAAAGCAGTTGATCCATAGCAGAAAAGTCAAATATAGCAGCTGAGACACTAATAGTTACAACATAGCAGTTGATCACCCCCATAGCAGTACAGTATTTGCCTACGCAGTACCATAAGAAGCCAATTTTAGCCATGCATACTGTATATCCTTTTTTAACAGTTTCAGATTTTTTTCAGCCAAATTTTTGAAAATTTCGGACTAAAACCCCCAGAAAAATCGATAAATGCAAAACTTTATTCAATCATTAATCAATATCATTCAAACTAAATCATTTCTGTGGTTGATGATGTTTGTCACGGAGTGACTCAGTCCAGCTCTTTGTCAATTCTTCTTGCTGAAATATAAAAAAAATTATGAAAAATATGAATTTATCACCTCGTTCCCATGCCCATAAAACCCCCATTTTTATTGCTTTTTTTGTTTTCCCATTCCTTTTTCAGCCCCCAAAATTTGATAATTCGATTTATATTTCTCGCGTTTTAGGGCTGGAACGAATTTCAGTCTCAAAATCATCATGAGAATTGTGGTGCTGGTGACTATTCTTCTTCTTCTGTCGGACGCTTTGCCGGTAAGATGGAGCGCATTTGCCTCAGGTTTAATACTAGCGAAGTCTTAGACGTGAAAGTGCGCTCCATTGATAATTCTCATTTCATGCTGAACGGCTGGGCTATAACAGCTATAACGGCTATTTTCAACGCGGCGAAAGGGATTATTAAGGGGGCGCATATGCTACATTAAGCTAAACCCGTGTACGTGGCGCAACCGATATCGCCTCTGTACGAGCTGCTAAATCGACCTTTCCAGACCCCATCACTGTACGCCCCTGCCGAACCGGACACCTCTGGCGTTTGCCTCTACTGCAAAGGACTCATCACCCTACCGGACAATAAAGAGGAGGCTCAAATCCTTCTGAAATTCGCCTGTGACAGCATCGAAAACTGGTTTATGGCTGGAGTGTGCAGAAAATTTGCTCAGGCGGTCCACGCGACCAGCACCTGGCCAGCTCTCAAATGGTTCTTGGAGGCTGTCAAGGGACCGTCGTGTAAAATTTTGTGTCCTTCGCAATAGAGCGAACTTGCTTTTTTGATTGAATTCGGAATAAATAAATATTTTCAAATGCAGTGTTTATTTTGTCGAAAAGGGTCAGTTTGACCCGGCGCCGTCTTGGCGGTCAGGCATGATTGGTGGCTGGAGAATTCAAAATAGGGAAAACTAGACCATCGATTCGGATTCTCTATGAAAAATGGCGGGTTTTGATACCCATATCACCTAGGTTTTGTGAGATGGCCTAGAAACCCAATTTTGGATATCTAGGCCATCACTCTATCTCGGCTGCGGTGGCAGCTATCAAAAAGTTTTCAACTAACGAAATGTGTAAAATTGCAGGCCAAGCAACTTTGTAATTGACAATATTTCCGTAGCGCTTCCGGTTTTTGACAAAAAAAGGCCTAGAACTGATGGCCTAGAAATTCAAATCGCATCAAACCTGTGCAGTATAGGTCTCAAGTCTTTCCAAGGATTTCTCATTAAAAATGACGCTTTTTGATACCCATATTACCCTGGTTTGGTTTGATGGCCTAGAAATCTAAATTTGGATTTCTAGGCCATCACCATATCTCGGTTGCGGTGAAAGCTATCGAAAAGCTTTCAACTAAGGAAATGTGTAAAATTGCAAGCTGAGAAACTTTTTACTTGACGATTTTCCGGTTGCTCTTCTGGTTCTTGAGATAGGAGGTCTAGAACTGATGGCCTAGAAACCCAAATCGCATCGAACCTAAGCAAAATAGGTATCAAAGCTTCTCAAAGATTCCCAGTGAAAAATAGTGCTTTTGGATACCCATTTTACCCAGGTTTGGTGTGATGGCCTAGAAATCCAAAAATTGAGTTTCTAGGCCATCACCCTATCTCGGCTGCGGTGAGAGCTATCAAAATGCTTTTAACTAACGAAATGTGTAAAATTGTAAGCTGAGCAACTTTCTAGTTGACAATTTTTCCGTAGCTTTTCCGGTTTTTGAGGTAAGAGGAGATAAGTGGCCTAGAACTGATGGCCTAGAAACCCAAATCGCACCAAACTCGAGCAAACCTTTCCAAATTTTTTCTATGTTAACTTTAAAAAATTTGTGGAGTAGAATGGTCCCGTCCCCTTAGTTTCCCATCATTCTTCTTCCAAATTACAAAGATGTTCCACAGATTAGGCAGGCACACCTGCGTGTCACACTAATCAAAACAAATCCATCAAGTGATTCCTCAAACACATGTGTCCCTCAGGGGTATGAACTTTCAAACAGCCAGGTGTTTGGTATGGAAGGGAGATGGTAATCTAGGTGTGTGTTGTGAAAAACCAGGGGGGTGCGGTAGTTTTCGAAAAAGTGCGAGTCCGCAAACACCGCCACGTAATATCACGTATTTCCGTGAATTGTCGTAAGATATGATGCCTAGTCCGCAAACACATTTACCTGTCTATCATTGCTCTTTGGCATCCCGCCACCACGTTTCCGGAACTTTCCATGCTCATCCACGTCTTCGTATCCCTCGATGTAGGTATCTAAACAAATTCAGAAATCAATCGATAAAATATTTTTTGATCTACCATTATTCCACGGTGGACGATTGTCGATAGTAGATCGACTGGCCGGAGCCTTCCGGCTCCGGGATCTCTTGCGATCCTTGTCGGGGTTTTTCGAGACATCCTGAAGTTAATTCTTTGATTTCGGGAACAAAAAAAATCGAAAAACTTACATAACGATCCACGTGGGACATCCTTTTCGTATAGTCGAAACTTTGAGAAAAGAAGGAGAAGAATGAAAAAAAAAGAAAAACGCTCTGGCGGATTTTGTCTTCGGAATCTCCATAGTGACCATTCAAAAGGGGGATGGGCACTTAAGAGTTGTATAGTCATGAATTATGAAATATTTCGGGGAAAAGGGGGAAGGACACAACATTAAAGATCGGGTCTTGTCGCGATTTACAGAAAAAAACCTTGGGATCGAACCCGAGATGGCCTAGAAACCATATGATGGATTTCTAGGCGATCACCATATCTCGGCTTCGGTTAGAGCTACCAAAAAGATTTGTACTTATGAAATGTGAAAAAAATGCAAACGCAATTTGGTAGTTGAAGATTTTTCCGTAAAATAGCCTAGATTTGAAGCGATGGCCTAGAAATTCAAATTCGAACTTCTAGGCCATCAGCCTATCTCGGCTGCGGTTACCGCTATCAAAAAGCTCTGAACTAATGAAATGTGTAAAATTGCAAACTGAGCAACTTTGTAGTTGACGTTTTCCTGTAGATGTTCCAGTTGTTGAGATAAGAGGCCTTGAGCTGATGGCCTAGAAATCCAAATCACACCAAACCTGTGCAATATATGTCTCAAGTCTTCCCAAGGGTTCTCGATGGAAAATGGCACGATACCCATATCGCCTAGAAGGTGAAGTGATGACCTAGAAACCCAATTTTGGAATTCTAGGCCATCACTCTATCTCGGCTGCCGTGAGAGCTATCAAAAAGCATTCAACTAACGAAATATGTGAAATCGCAATATGAGCAACTTTTTATTTGACAATTTTTCCGTAGCACTTCCGGTTTTTGAGAAAAGAGGCCTACAACTGATGGCCTAGAAATCCAAATCGCATCAAACCTGTGCAATATAGGTCTCAAGTCTTTCCAAGGTTCCCAATGGAACATAGTGAATTTTGATAATCATATAGCCTAGATTTGGAGTGATGGCCTAGAAAACCAATTTTGGATTTCTAGGTCATCGGCTGCTATCTCGGCTGCGGTTAGAGCTATCAAAAAGCTTCCAACTAATGAAATGTGTAGAATTGCAAGCTGAGCAACATTGCAATTGATAATTTTCCTGTAGCTCTTTCAGTTTTCGAGATAAAAGGCCTAGAACTGATGGCCTAGAAAGCCAATTTTGGATTTCTAGGCCGTCACCAAATCTCGGCTGCGGTTACAGCTATCAAAACGCTTTCAACTAACGAAATGTATAAAACTGCAAGCTGAGCAACTTTGTACTTGACGGTTTTCCAATAGCGCTTCCGGTTCTTGAAACAAGAGGCCCAGAACTGATGACCTAGAAATCCAAATCTTCCCAAAATTTATGCTGATCTCAAACTGTACTTCCGGTACTTTGGTCCCTAGCACCTTTCCCCGACCCCCATGGCCACCTCCCAAAAATTAAGTGAATCGTAAATCAGTTGTTCTCCTTCTTCTTCATTTTCCCATTCTCTGTAGTATCCGGAAGGCGTCAAGAAACGTGAATGCCTGAAGAAACGAGTCAGTGTTTGTTTAGATTTCTTCTCACTTTTTTCAATTAGGCGTTTACATGGGTAAGAAGCAGAAGAAGAAGACGAAATGGAGCAAGAAAACGAGAGAAGATTGCATGTATTTCTTCTTGTTTTTCTCGTAAAAACATGCGTTTTGTGGTGTAAATGAATGAAATGAATCTTTTTTTGTTTTTTTTTTTTTGCAAAGGTTTGTGATTCTCGTTTAGATTCCGTCATTTGACAAGAAGATTGAAGAGAAAATAGGAAAAGTAAGGAACGTTACAAACAAAATATTCGGTTAGAAATTAGATTTTTAGAGAAAAATAGAACTTAGTAGCTTTCGGCATGAAATTTGTCAAAAAATTTGGTACGTGTTTTCAAAAGGTTTCATTCGCGGGCTCTGTCTTACTGTAGGGTCGCATGCTAACTGCGTGGCGACTCAGCGATACGTAGGCATTTTTCTCATTTTGTTGAGAAATTAAGAATCAGGGCCTAAGTTTTTTTGCATGAAATTGAATATAAATTTTTCTTCGCATCATGTTGAATATAATATTAACAGAATTTGATCGAAATTTATTACTGAAAATTGCTCTGGAAACATGGTGCGCGCTCCTTCGGCTTAAGCGCGGCTTACTGTCAGATAAGACGCATTATGAAATTTGTAAAAGTCCGTGTGAGATGGAGCGTAGAAACCGAGAAAAAAATTGTACGTACAAAAAAGTTTACCGTGTAAAATCAGTCCCCATAGATTTTTTCTTCAGTTTTCAATTTTTGATAATATTCCGTTCCGATCAAAGTCAGTGACGGAATCTGGCATTTCCTTCAAGTTTTTTTTGTTTGAAAACTGAATTTTGGAGGTGTGGGAAAGATCGAATTCAACTTCTCAAGATGTTAGAATTCCCAGATTTTTTTTTTGAAAATAAGGAAACTTGCAGGGAAGAATCCTAGTTTTCAAAATTCGAAGTCCTACAGTACTACGGTTCCTCGTGACAAGAAAAAAAATTGAGTGATCGGGTAGATCAAAAAATTCTTTTGCAGAATTTTCGGATTTTTCGATATTTTGATAATCTGAAAAACGATAGGCCACTGCACATGTGAATTTTTTAAATACCTAAAATCCCAAAATCCCTTGTTTTCCCAAAACCATCCATCCCAACCCCCTCCCTTCTGCTGTTCCAATTGCATGTATTTTCTGTCCAAATATAAATGACACCAGGTGTTGTTTGGTGTAATCGAAGAGATCAGCAGAAGTAATCCAAGTGACTCGTACAGTGTCAAATGTCATCAACTCATTCAGGGAGGGCAATATTATGATGTATTGAAGTTTAGAGTAGTTGTATCAAATACATATGTGTGAGATGTTATTACTACAGGTGTTGGAGGCAATTATGATGATTGAGTGAGGTTAGGTTGATTGCTGTGGGTACTGTAGCTCAGGGTTTTTGAGTTTTGAAAAATTGAAAAATTGAAAAATTTGAAAACCGCTGGAGCCTCAAATACCAGAATATGATAATGGGTATGTCGAAACTGTAACCGGAAAAAGTGAACTTCCGGAAGTGAACAACCGGAAGTAGATCAAGATCATTATGGTTAGATTAGTGTCACTAACAATAGTCACTAACAGATTTTCCAACCCGAAAAACTGATATCCGGAATCAAAAACTTCCGAAATACCGTAACCCTGAACTTGCTCAATGTGCCGTTTATTTCAATGCACCACATCTCGACTTCTAGACGAGCTATCAAAAAGTTGTCAACTAGTTAAATGTTTATCAAAACATTTTGAACATTTTACCAGTTGATTATTTTTTGATAACTCCGGTAGTAACCGAGATATGAGGCTCTAAGCGATAGATATTTGGTCTTCTATGTTTAGAGTAGTATATCTTAGTTATCTTTAGAATTAACAAAAAGTGGTCAACTAACAAAATGTTAAGCAACAAATGGTAAACGTTTTACTAGTTTGTCACTTTTTCATAGCACTAAAAGCAACCGAGATATACTGCTTTGAGCATACAGTACCGTTCTCTACTGATAAGGCTTTGATGTGGGGGGTTGAAAAAACGGGGAAAGTTTGCCCGCTTTGCCCGTTTCCCCCGTTCGTTCCCCGTCCTCCCCACAGGTCACGATAAATTATTTAAACAATCAAATTTTGAATAACCTTATTCAGTTTTTGAAAAATTGAACACTAGATTATTGGCGTGACCGTCCTACTGGGCAAACTGCGGGTTGGGCGAAGGGCGGGCGGGGGAACGGGCGGGGTCGGGGGGCAAAATCACGTTTATATCAAAGGCTTATCTACTGATCTCCCAGAGGTGTTACCCATGTTCCTAGCAGTATATCTCGGTTGCTTTTGAGAATTTCAAAAAGTGGTCAACTAGAAAAATGTTCATGAAGGCATTTTGAACATTTTACAAGTTGTTCACTTTTTGATAACTCCGATAGTAACCGAGATATGAGGCGTTAAACGATAAAAATTTGGTCTTTCATGTTCCGAGCAGTATATCTTAGTTATCTTTAGAATTAAGAAAAAGTTGTCAACTAAAAAAATGTTCACCAAGACATTTTGAACACTTTACCGTTGACTACTTTTTGATAGCACTAAAAACAACCGAGATATGCTGCTTTGGGTGTACAGTACCGTACTCTACTGATCTGAGTGCCCAGTACTGCATGTTCCTAGCAGTATATCTCGGTTGCTTTTGAAAATTTCAAAAAGTGATCAACTAACAAAATGCTGAGCATTTCATTTTTCACATTTCACTAATTGATAACTTTTTCATAACTCTAAAAACAACTGAGATATGCAGCTCCGATCATAAAGTACCCTTATTTTCATCGCTTTTGAGTGCTTCCCCTCTTCAAAACAAAAACCACTTTACTTTTTATAATATTAAAACCTTTTTATTTTCTAAATTATGCGGTAGTAGAAAAAACTGTCAAGATGAGATGAATTGTCAAGCCAAAGAACAAAAAAAAAGAGATTTCAAAAGCGAAAAGTGTGTGTCTAAAGTAATTATTTGCGGGAAAAGAGAACCGATCATAAGCTCAAAAAACTAGATGAATCCTGTGAAAATTGAAGAAGAGAACTGGAGTGAAATGAGGGGAAGAAAAGGGAAAAAAGAACTTGAAAAAGTCATGGAACTTTATATAAAACTTGTGAAAAATAAGGAAAAATTAGAAAAATATATGAGATTTTTTGCATGAAAAAGAGAGCCTATTGTGCTACATTAACCGAATGAATTCTGATGGGATAGAAAAGGGAAAATGAAGAAATACTGTACAAAAATAGTGGGAAGAGTGAGAGAGAGAAAGAGACCAAAAAAATAATCGACAAAAATCGACAAATGAAATTCTGGGACCCGTATAGCAAAAATATATTTTAAAGGGACACAGTCCTCTCAACGAGAAAACCGTTCAAAAAATTGAAAAAAAAAGGGAAAAAAAGTTTTCAGCAGACGGGTGTCTCTACTCTTGGTGGGACCGAGGAGACGAGGTGGGAGAGGACACTGGTGATGGAGTCGACGTCTCCGCTTGCGAATTCAGACCTGAAAATATAGAAAAATTAGGGATTTTTGCAGAAAATGTGCATTCTGACGTGACGGTGTCACGCAAAAAATGCGTACAGTACATTTTAAATGACGACAATTAGCGATGACTAATTTTCGGAAAAAAGCTCGAAAAATAGGGTTTTCCGTGTTGAATTTGTGCCTTTTTATTTTAGAAATGTTTTTTTTTACGAAAAATTACTAATTACTCGGTTTTTTCGCAATTTTTCGCCAGAAAAAAGGCGGTTTCTAAAAAACTGTGCATTCTGACGTGACGGTGTCACGCGAACATGCGTACCTGGCATTTTAAATTACGACAGTCATCTATAACTAATTTACGGGAAAAAAAGCTAAAATTAGATTTAAAAATGGGGTTTTTTTGTCTAAAATTTGTGCTTTTTCTCGCAATTATTTCTCCAATTTCCTCAGATAAATTGCGGTTACTAAAAACTGTGCATTCTGACGTGACGGTGTCACGCAAAAAATTGCGTACAGTGCATTTTAAACGACGACAGGCAGCTCTAATTAATTTTCCAAAAAAAAGCTAAAATTAGATGAAAAAAGCGGGTTTTGTGTCTAAAATTTGTGCTTTGTTCAAAAAGCTTTCTTTCTAATTTCTTGCTATTTTTCGCAATTATTTCTCCTATTTCCCCGAAAAAATTGCGGTTTCTAAAAACTGTGCATTCTGACGTGACGGTGTCACGCGAAAAATGCGTACAGTGCATTTTCAGCTCTAACTAATTTTCGAATAAAAAAAGCTCAAATTATATGAAAAAAATGAAGTTTTGTGTCTGAAATTCGTGCTTTTTTCAAAAATATTTGTTTTACTACTGATTTCTTGCTTTTTTCGCAATTATTTCTCCAATTTCCCCGAAAAAATTTCGGTTTCTATAAAACTGTGCATTCTGACGTGGCGGTGTCTCTCACGAATTGCGTACGTGGCATTTTAAATGACGACAGGTAGCTCAAGAAAAGCGTTTTTCCCCTTGACAACCAAAACCTATATATTTCATAACTATATGTTCTTTTTTGTTCGCTTCCGGAGCACAAAAAAAATGTTTCCCATCAACTATACGAACGGATCAAATCGCCCATTTATCATTCCGAAGGAGCAGCCCCCTTTAGAAGAAGAACACGCGCTTCTTGACAAAAAAGAGCACACTAATCCGTGGGGTCAATGACACTTTCTTAAGCCCTCTTTTGAGTTGAAAGCGACGTTTCGAACAAAGTTACATTACATACCAACACAGTAAATTTTTTTGTACGGACATTTCTTTTCTCGGATTGTACGCTCCATCTCACAAGGACTTTTGTAGTAATTTTTGTAGTTGTTACAAATTTTATATTGCGCCTTTAAATTGCTACAGTAAGCCGAAGGAGCGCGCACCATGTTTCCAGAGCACTTTTCAGTGATGAATTTTGATCAAATTCTGTTAATATTGTATTCAACATGATGCGAAGACAAAGTTCTATGCAATTTAATTTTAAAATTGCTTAGGCCTCAATTTTTTCATTTTTCAACATATTGAGGCAATTGACTACATATCGCCGAGTCGCGCCGCAGTTAATATTGCGACCATCAGTAAGACAGAGCCCGCGAATGGAACCTTTTGAAAACACGTACAAAAAAATTCACTGTGTACCAACAAAAAATGTTCTTGCTCCAGAAGGTTTTTTTCTTGGTTTGAATTTTTTTCTGATAATTGGCTTATACAAAAAACTTTGCCCTATATCAGAAAACATTCAGAAAAGCGAAGCGTCACATAACAACTTTGGGGAGAAAAAAAATTAAGCGGATTATAGTTTACAAGCACGCACGGTGTTCACGAAACTGTCAATCAAGGAATGCCCCAATTGAGAGAGAAAAAGATAAGAAATCGATGGCAGCCCCCTGCTTCAAATTCAAAAGCAAAAAAAAGTAGAGAAAGTATAATATACCTGCTCACCTTCACCTGCTCACCTGCTTCGATTGGCGACGTCGTTTGTGGTGGTGCCACCAGCATGGAGGGGAACTGATGGGACTGGGCGGCGAGGAATTGGAGCATGAATGGGTTCATGGCTTGCCGGAAGAAGTTCGGATCCATTCGTGCCATTATCTCCATTTGTTTTTTCATTGTGTTCTGGAAGAGGATGCCGCTGGGTGTCGACGACTGATTTTCGTCGGATGATGGTGGGGAGTCCTAAAAAAAAATTTTTTTTTTAATTTTTTTTGAAGCCCTCCTCATATTTTCCAATAATACTTCTCAAAGTCAATTGAAGAACTTTATGAAGTAGAAAAAGTAGAAGATGTATAAAACCATTCATAATGTTTGTTGTTAAAGCGGCATTTGTCGGCTTCACTCAGTCAGTTTGCTCAAACACTCACACACAAATGATTCATACTAGTTTACATCTCGATAAAATGTGCACCTACACGACGAGATTCTATTTGTATATATATACACACTGAATTGGTTTTTAAGTCCATTTCGTAAAACTATAAAATCTATACAACGCTCTCGATGACACTACTCACCTTCTTTGATGAGTCGTCGTCTGAGGTGACATCGGCGATCGACCACATTTTTGGTTTCCGTTTTGGGCTCTCCGAATCGTCGGTTGGAATTGGTGACAACTGCTCCTTCTTTGGTGTCAACAGGTCGTCGGATCCACCGGATCCACCTGAAGGCGTTGGGGAGGCCAGATGAGCTTTTCCGAATAGTGATTCTCCTTTTCTCTCGGAATTCATGGATGTGGAGCTGGATGGACGGTTCATGTCATCGTCGTAATCGTCGTCCTCATCGTCGTTTCCGTCGCCTCGCCGGTTTTGTGGAGACCACGTCATCTTGTTCTCCTTCTTCAGACGTCGTCGTGCGTTGGCGAACCATGTGGAGACCTGGAAAAAAAAACAAAAAAATTTTGACCCTGGGTGGAATCGAACCCGCGCCTACAAAATACAAAACACCAGCACTAACCACTACACCACGCACGCAACATTCGTTTGACAGGGAAAGGGCGTACATATAAGCCCTTTGCGCCCGCCATTGAAGGCGCTCACTATTCCAAAAGATCTCCCAAGATTTTTCAAAAACTTTTCATTTTTTCAACATCTCATTTTGGCGCCAAGGTTGTTTTATCTATTGTCAATATGTAATTCCATTTGGGTTTTGAAACATTCTCGTCTCGAAACACATTAATTAAGTAGTAGTACCCTTGGAAGGTGTCATCATCGCTTATCGCCTCTCGACATCTTTTTTTTTCCTTCTCCCTTTTTTTTTGGCATCGGTCAGACAGAGACAACACACTATGGGAGGGCTACTATTGTTACAATAACACTGCGGGGAATCAGTTTTGGTAGTGATGATTTTGTATCCGCAGCCATGGCCAAATTGGCGGAGGAGCTAATAAAAAGAGCAAACATTGGAGTAAATTACGGTGCTTATTACTAAAGTATTACCAAAGAGTGTCGTGTGAAAAACCAGAAAAACCACCAACCTGTGTTAATGTCATTTGGGTCAACATGGCCAGTGCCAACTTGTCCTGTTTTGACGGATACGGATTCTTTTTGTGATTATGGAGCCAATCCTTCAGTGGAGCCGTCGCTTCCCTCGTCGCATTCCGCTTCTTCATCCCATCCATTCCATATGGATGATAGAGGTGTTGAGCCAGGAATGGAAGATGTGCAGGACCGCCACCGGCCATCAGAAGTTCTGGTTTAAAATCCGCTGGAATCCCCGGTGGGAAGATCGGAACTCCGGAGAACACGAGACTCTGTTGCTGCGCGGCTGCGGCGGCCTGTGCTTGAAGGATCTGAGCGGCCATGGAGGGATGGAGCTGGAATTGACCGAGTAGATTTGGTGGCAGCATTCCTCGAAGGACTTCTGCAGGTGGTGGTGGTGGTGGTGGTACTGGGGTGGCGGCAGTGGAAGAGGGTTCATCCTAGAAGAAGTTTGGATGTCAAGTGGGGGCTCAAGTGGTTGTATGTACATTTTACCTAGGCAACCTTAAAGGGGGTTTTGGGCACTTTGAGTTTTTGGAATTCTGGGGAAAAAAAACCAAAAGTCCCAAAATCTCAAATTTTTCGTGAGGAACCCATAACACTTTGGGTTTTTGGGATTCTGGGAAAATAGGAATCAAAAAATCCAAATATTTTTGTAAGGAAACATATTTTATTACAAAAAAAATGTATTTTCAAAATTCATTTTGTCTAAAAATGCAATTTTTTCAAGATGTTCTAGGCTAATTTCGCTGTATTGAAAATTCTGAAAGTGCCCTTCTAATAGCGGTAATTTTGCCGAATTTTAGCTGATCTTGCGTGATTTTTCAAAAAAAAAAAAAAATTTTTGAAATTTCGATTTTTGAAAAACTTAGGATTTCTAAAATCAGCTAGCTTCTAGTCCGTCTAGACCTACTAAGCCATCACATTTTTCCCAGGCCCCAAATCTCCAAAAAAACCCAAAATCCCGTACACCCCTTTTGATCTACCCCTGCACCCACCTTATAGTCTCGATTTTTCAAAAAAAAATAATTTTGGAAATTCGATGTTTCAGTAACTTAGAATTCCTAAAATCAGCTATCTTCTAGATCCCCGGTGCCCTTTTTCCCAGGTCCCAAATCTCCAGAAAAATCCAAAATCCTATACTAATACCGTACACCCCTTTTGATCTACCCCTGCACCCACCCGGGACCTAAATCTCAAAAAAAGAAACCAACCTGACTGACATGAGGCATCATAATGGTAGTAGCTGTGTTAGATGAGAGAATAAATGGGAATTATTGATGATCTGCAAAAAAAATCGAAATGAACACACAAAATTCTTATCAGAGGTCTGTTCCAGGAGGAAAGGATCAGACGGCGACGACGACGAAACGGAGCGTATTGATAAGGAGGAGTTTGGAAAATGACGGGAGGAGACAGGGAATGTGAAACAGCAAAGAAAAAAAGTTTGATTGATAAATTCGTTGAAAGAGAGGGGGGGGACCTTATGTTCAACAACTTGTTGAGCAATCTCGATCTTCTGCCCGCCGGCGACGAGGCCTCCCCTCCGAGGGAAACGAGGCTCCGCCCATCGGCCAATAAACGCGGAAGCAATATGTGGGCGGGGCTTGGGAGCAGAGGGGAAGTGAAGCGCAAAAAAAAAGAACGTTTGGTTTGGTATTCTTGAAAGGAGACACAAGAAGACTTTTGCTACAATTCTACAAATTGGGAAGAAGAAAAAAAGAAAAATTGAGGCTGAGAAGAAGATATGATAACGATGAAAAAGGAAGAAGATAAACAATTACGCGAACCGTTCCAGTCAAAAAAAAATTGAAAATCGGAAACGGAAGGATCCAAAAATTCAGAAAATTCTGATGAAATTCTGAAGAAAGGAAAGAGCAAACATGGGGGAAGGGTTGTAAATTTGTGTCCCAGAGTTTGAGGGCAAAGAAGGGAAATGAGAATTTGCGAATAGAAACAAATGGAAGAAGTGGAAGGATGGGTGGGGCAGGAGAAACTCTTGGCAAGAGGAATTTTTGATTTTAGAAAATTGGAAAATTTGGATTTCGACCCGGATTCCGGAGGGCATAGGAGTCTAGATTTCGACCGGCCAGACCCGCTGGGTAGATCAAAAAAATTCTAAATGCAAAAAAACACGAATTTATAGAATTGAGAGGAAAATATAGGATTCTATCTAAGGAAAATCTAATTTTCCGATTCGAAAAAAAGGCTAGAAGCCTAGGATCCTAAAATTATAATAACCAAGATAGCCTTCTAGCCGCGCCAACGGCGCTCTGGTAGGCTAGGTATTTTTCTACAAAAATCTCGATTTTCAAAAATGACAACTGTGAATTCTCAGAATTTTTGAGCTACCTGAGCTCCAGAAATTCCAAATTTTCACCCTAACTAGGGAGAAAAAGTAGCTAGCAAGCCTGCCAGAGCACCTTAGGCGCGGCCGAGCAAGCTAGCTTTTTTTTCTACACAGTCCTCAGTATGTTAGGATGACAACTGACAGTTTTGAGATATTCCAGAATTTTCACTGAGTTTTCATTAGACTTCCTAAAATTTTTGCATGAAAAATATTGCTAAATCCAGATGACAGTAAAAAAATCTGTTAGCTAAGTTTTAGTGCCTAAAACTGAAATGTTCGAAAAATCTACTTAGGTATTTAGACCCTGTCACAGTTCTTCCTAGCCTAGATTTTTTTCAATAAGTACAGTAGCTATCAGAAAATTCTGATGACCTGAGAAAAGCCTTCCCTAGCTTAGAAAAAAAAATCTAAAAACTAAGAAATCGATCACTTCCCGGTCTAGAAACATGATGACAAGAAAAGAACTGACCACAATCTTAAACTGATTTAGAATACAAGAAGTGACCCCATCGAACAGAAAACAAAGGCGGCGCCAGTAGGAAAGACAAAGAAGTAGCTTCTAGCTTCTTCTACTGCGCGAACCCTAAGAATGAAACATTAAGACCAATTAGGTAATGGTCAGAACGTCGGTTGTATATCGGGAATACAAAAAAAGAGAAGAAGTTTAAATTGGCATGTCTCCTCTCGCGCCTCTTTTTGTTGTCCGAAGGGGGAGAAAAACGGTTGTAAAGCGGTGGTATACACACACAAGAGTGGCCGAATGATGATGAAGATGATGATGTAGAAAGGAAAAAGGAGAAGAAGAAGACACCATCTCAGTTAGGTAAAAGTGTAAAATGGCATTGTGTCAGTCACTCTTTTTGTGTTAACATGGGTCACTTTAGTTATTACAATATCTATACCAACAACATACACACACACAAAAAATCATGTCACAACAAATATTATTATTATAGAAATCAAGGTATGTATCGGAAAGAAAGATGAGGAAGCAATCGGTTCGGGGGGAGGAGTCACTCTCCTAAAGGGGCGGAGCCTGAGGGGGGACGGTGCGGAGAAAGAGGGAGGAGGAGTGTGTAGACATGATGGTCGGAACAATTTATGAGAGAAGGAGCACCCCAAGAATGATGGAGCTGGGTTAATGGGTTTCTGCTTCTTCTGCTTTTCCGGAAAAGAAGTTTTTTGTTTTAACACCAAAAGGAGTTGGATTACGGTAGGGGTAATTAAAGGGAAGTGGGAAGACGTTCAGGGGTTCTAGAAAAAATGTTTTACTCGATTTTGCAGAAGAACAGATTTGGAAAAAGGGTGAGAGAGTGCGTGCAATTTCAGCATTATATTTTTAGGTTCTTTGCTATTTTTGGGAGAGATTTTTGATTTAAAAAAAAAAGAGAAAAGTGACCTCAAAAGTCCAGAGAGCAATTTGCTTGGGGTGTCTTTTTTGATTTTTTTCATTTGCACAAAAAATTTTTTCTATAATTTGACGTGAAGCTCATTTTTGAAAAAAAAATAATTTGAATCAGAGCGTCAAAAAATTCTGTAATTTGACGTGAAAGTGTTCGGCATCGAATCTTACGACAATTCAATTTTT
>GL380252.1:0-37582 GCA_000143925.2 Caenorhabditis brenneri | reverse complement strand
ATCTGATTTAGCTGCAGCTCAAAAACGGATGGAAGCGTTTCTTGCAAAGAAACAAGAGAGTGGCAGTGTTGGAAAGAAAATCCTCACTGTCTCAGCAGTTCCTCTCATTGCTAGACAAGCTAATGAAAAGAGTCCAGAAAGCCTCAAGTACCCAAAGCATCACTTGCGGAACAAACAAAACGGACGGATAGTAAGGCTTCAACCTCGCAACGCAAAGAAATTAGTCCTGCTAAGGCAGACGAACTGGCTGAAGCCAAAAAGCGGATGGATGCATTCCTTGCCAACAAACAAAACGGAAAGCCTTTGACAAGAAAACAATCACAGCTTCATCTGCTTCAAATAATCTTCCGGCCGTACAAAAAAAGTTTGTTGTCGAGTCCACCCAAACGGATGAGCAGTTAAAGTCAGTGGCTTACAATCCATCTGATTTCAAAACTCCACAAAATCCTGCCGACGGAGAGGAGTGCAGTCAACCGAAAGCTCCCTTCATCCACTCACAATCGGTTTGCTCCGATAAACTGATGTCTGCGTTGAGCGATTTTCAAATTGAGCAAGTCAAAAATGTAAGGAAAGAAGAAATTGTCCCACATGAACTTATTATTTCAGCCTGAAGCGACAAGGACTGTTCCGGAGATAATTACTGTAGATTACAGTATCAAATGCTCTTTCTCTGGTGTTACCGTGATGGTTGAACGACCACAGTTGTCCAGGGTGGAGAGCGCAGACCACGAGACTCCTGAGGAGGCACAAGTTCCACTTGAAGAAGATGTCATCAAGGTACCCAATATTCGAACAAATGTGCGAAAAACTAAATTATTTCAGGTGCATTATACAGATGATTTCGAAAAACGCATTTCAACACCAACAAAGTTCATTGCGTCACAAATCATTCAAAAGTGTGAAGAGTCCCCTTACTCGTCTCCAATGAAACCTGAGCCAACGCCCGAACCAGTTATGAACGTGACAAATGTGATCAGCCATGTTCCAAGTTCTGTTAATTGGTTGGAAGCACAATTGGCGGTTCTTTTCGGAGATCAGATTTACATAGCAACTACTGTTCCTGTGGTTAAACAAGTAGTGGCACCAGTGGTTAAGCCAAACCCAATCAATCTTTCGCATTCAATCTGTTTGGATGAGTTGACAACTGCTTTGAATGAAGTATGTATTACGCAGAACAATGAGATGGTATGTTGAATCAACCACACAAATATTAACTGAGTATCAAAATTGATTTCTTTTCAGCTGCCCAAAGAGAATGCGTTTATGACAATCAAAAAACCAGACTTCATAAAGTCCTGTGTCGCAAACCTATACTGCTTGTTGGATGAGGTTTCGGAGTACTTCTCACCAGTGAAAACTCCATGTCAGAAACCTGTCAAGATGCAGTTTGATGAGTGTTTTCAACGCTCAAAAATGAAAATTTATTTATTATTCATTTTAGAAAAGAATTCGTCCAGCCGCGTACCAGTTCTCACACAAAGATGTTCTTCGTGTCCGTGCAATCAAACTGCCTTTCCCTGAACGATTCAAAAAGACGGTATCATTCCTGGATGATTTCAAATTGATTCCAAGACAACCAACTTTTGATGAGGTGGTCAACGGAGGTGGATCCGGTTTCCGCATTCTTTTTATCGAGGATCACAATGCCAGCACAGTCACATTTCCTAAACATGTTCCACCTGAAGGCTATATCCTGAAATCTGAATAATTCAACCAGAGTTTATCTTCAAGCAGTTGCATCTGCAGTTTATCTTGTTAATTTTATTAGGATCTTAAAACTGTAACATACTGACACATTATAAGCTACAAATAGATTTGTATATTCATATTTAGAGTTATTTATTGCCGTACCACTCTTGTCCCCAAACAAAAAAAATTTTCCTGTGATAAAATAACTTCCCAATGATTTCAATAAAAAGCATATGCCATTGTAAACTTTTTGTATTGATCATAACTATTGAAAATGGGTTTGATGCAAATCTTCCCTTCTTATCTTTTGTAGTGATTTCAAAATCACCAGTTATGCAGCTTAAAAATCTTTTTTCAGTGAAATCATCGAGAATGTCTATGTTTCAAGACACCACAGAAGCATTTCAAGCTACATTGGTAGAATTTCCTCCTTTTTTGCAAACTCTCGTAAGAGAAGTGTGGATGGTTTTTAAGCACTTTTAATTTCGCATGCTTCGTCTCACACTCTCTCACCGTTAAAGAAATGCTCTCTCGCTCGACTGTCTGACAGGAGTCTTTTCTCTAACCACCCTCCTAGCTCTATGTACTCTCTCGCTTTTTGAAACTGTTTTCCCCGGGAACCGTACCATGGCTTGTCGAATGTTGGCTGAGAACACAAGACGTTTACTAAATGTGTGACTCAGTCCGAGGGCCAAGATGTGATTGATATATAACACGCGAGCATGAGAGAAGATAGGAGAAAGGGAAGGGGAAGGGGAAGGGACAGCGCACAGGCAATTTTAAGCTGAGCAAGAGGGGAAATGGATTGATAAATTTGCATATTTCTATCGGTCCGAAAGTTCCACTTGTGTAACTTGCTTCAAATTTTCAATAGTTACCGTATGAAACAAAGGTTTGTAGGTAAACAAGTCTTTTTCCTTATCCATTGAGTTTGTTGTGATTTTCACTTTCTTTTGGTAAGTGTAGTTCAATATTTCAACTAGTTGACCAGGAGTTGAAAAGGAACAGTTTTGGACTTTGCACTTTACTTTCTTATTGTTGAACACAACGGTGAACTCGTTTTCATATCTTCCATCGGCTTCCACATTATTCGATATCAAATCTTGAGAGTTTGGATAAATGATAGAAGACAGAGCAACTTCATAAGGACGGTTGAATCGCAAAGTCGATGGGAGAGTCGATTGGAAATTGGAAATTGTGGAGTCAGTATGTGCATTACTGACAAGAGTTACGTAGAAATCAGTCATTCTTCTTTGATTTTTGGGTTCGGTAGTAAATAACCAATACAAGATCCAAGAATCACAAGCCACTGTTGTTGATATGGGTAATCGAGAACACAAACTTTATATAGAGCAACAAAACTGACAATATAAATAATAAGCACTTGTCCATCGAATTTGTTGAACACCTTCCATTCTATTAATTTTCTTAAATTAGAATTCAACATTATAGTTTCAGCTTACAAAACTCACTATTTCATTCATTCTGTTCACCACAATGTTGCGTACAGCAAGAATGGCAATTTCCTTTTCCGGATAAAGTCTTCGTAGAAGGTCAACTTCATCGAAAATCCCTGAATCTGTTGAGTTCCGAATTACAAAATGCCTTTTGAAAAAATTTTCAGTTTCCTCAGAGATTCGTTCTTCTCTGACTTCCATGAGCATTCGTGCCTCTGCCTCATCATCTGATCTTACATTCTCAAACAGTCGAAACATTTTGAAAAGATCCCAGAGACGATAAGTAACGCATGGTGCACGTGTTATTCTTGCAATACTGAATCTTTCCGAAACTTCTGAATAAATGAATAAATAATTTTTTATCAACATATAAGGTTTACCTTCATATATCGGGTTTCCATTCACTGGAGATAGCTGTAGCAAATCTCCAAACAAAACTACCGACAATCCCCCAAACGGTTTTTGAAATCCTAGAGCCATTTGGATGTTGGCGGAAGTCTGGGCGAACAGCAGAGCACTGACAAGACTGATTTCATCAATAAAAAGAACTTTCGTTTTTCCCAACATTGCCCGAAGAATTTTATACATCGCCGGTTTCAATAATTGAAATGCATGGGCTTCATCAATCTGCATACTTGGAAAAATTCTGCCGGGCCGATGGAAAATTTGCCGGCCCGGCCCGGCCCGGTCAGGCCCGGATGCAGATTTTGAAAAAATTTCATCAATTATTTTTTTGCAAAACTTTTCCAAAAATGTTCAATTTTCATACAAAAATATCAAAAACATCAATATTCTTCATTTCAGTCCGAAATAGCATTATATAACACCATTTCACCCTGAAAATCGCCTATTGAAAAATCATTGAAAATTTCCCAAACGTTCCGTTCGGCCCGTTCCAAGTATGTCAATCTGAAGTTGTTACAAATATATCATATTTCCTCTTTCAGTTCATATAAAAAATTTACCGAAATTCCAAATGTTTGGTGTAGTGTTTTCCCTTTCACGTCTCTGGCAGCACTTCCTGTCGGTGCGGTGACCAAGCATGCTTCTTTCGATTGGATGAAATTGTTGACATCATCGCGTAACACATTGAGAAGTGTGGTCTTGCCAGTACCGGCAGACCCATGAATATAGACAAAGAACGGAGTATCCTGTGAAGGCGATTTTCATATTTGAAAGTAAAAATAAAAACTCACTTTACAGTCTGGAAGAAGTCGATTGATGTAATGTATTGGTTTATCATTGAAACCAATCGATCGCATTTGTGTTGAAAATGTCATCAGGCCATGAAATCAACATGTCATCTTCACGAACACCATTACCAAACATTACAAGAAATGGTTAGCTGTGGCCTGCTCTCAAACAATGAGCGACGAACTGAGTAGCTACATCAAAGGAAGGTCTGTTATGCATGTGAAATCCTAACGGGAGAATGGAAAACATGAAATTCTCGAAAGAAATAGAGGCCAAATAGTATATCTTCTGATTGAGTGATCAAGACAGCTGGCCGTTTGACCGGCTGGCTGTCTTTTCCGCTTGGTCTGAAGGTGTATGGACAAAAAACTTCAATTGAAGAAATTCAAAAAACTTTAATTTCACAAGCTTATGAATCAAGCCAAATCCGTACTGTTATTTTGGAAACTTAAATTTTGAGCTGTGGTTATCAGTATCAGAAAACCGGATTTGTGTTTCCGGACACTATAACCAAGCCCATATAGCCCAGTTTGTTTTGGCGGTGAGGCAAATAAAAAAAACTGGATGCCTTTAACCATGAGATGCTACTTTCGGATATTAAGATCAGTATAACCTGGAAAACTGAATTCATTCCGGTTTTAGGATGTTTCTCTTGAATAGAGAATACAATCATTGGGTCATTTCGTAGCCCGATTCTGGCTTCATTGCCAATCAAAAGAGAAATCTCGAAACATTTTAGCTTGATAACACCAAATTCATTCAAAAGATGATATTCGAAAATAAATTACAATGTATAATAAGAATAACAATTATCGAAAATAATTACAATGTATAATAAGAATAACAATTATCATAATTAATGTTAGGACAGATAGAATATGTTGCTGGGGGCAAAAAAATAAAAACAACTATTGTTTCCACTTTGCTCCTCATTATTGTTCCGATGCTCGCTTGATCCATCCCCAGTACTCCGATCTCTTCTCTTCCCTGATCTCGTCCCACATTAGAAGAGCTAGATCGTGCTTGACTCCAGAATTTGTGTGGAAGGTCTTGAAAAGCAACCAAACAGTTGCTGTGTTCCACACAGCTTGAGGGCATCCTGGCTTGTGCTGGTTGAACAAGGAACTGCGGAAACCTGGAAAATTTGAGCTCAATATAGTTTTTGTCACATCAAGTTCAACTCACTTTGCTGTGGATCCTTATACAGAGCACAGTTATTTTCATGCTCCACAGCCTCCGCACGTTTCTTGACCTGTTCTTCAGCGGTAAGAACTGGTGGAATGACGAGTTCCAAGGAGTATTCCACTTCAAATTGAAGTTTGCCATAGTCTTCGAATATTGCTCCGTAGTCGCCAGCTATTTCCTGGGTCCATTCCGGGAGTCCTTCAAGTCGGTGAGTGATTGAACCGGTGGGAGCTGTGAGAATCTTTGTCACATTCATGTTCCTTTCATTCCTTTTCGTTGGGCCCAGGTAATTGGCTATGGCATTGTATCCAACTTTTTTCGCAGGAATCACAGCGAGCAAGTCATTGGAGAAATCTTCAGCCGTTTTGGAATAGCGGTACCGCTTAAGTCCAACAACACTGAGAACTGTTGCCTCATTAGAAGGGTTCCTTGGCGGCGGTCCTGAAGGCTGTTAAGATTGTTGTTAAAACCCAAATTCTATTATCTAAAGAGAGCTTATTAAGTCAGTACAACTTAATTAAAACCTAAAAACCCTTTGAAAACCTCAAAATCTATTATCAAATCCCTGTAGGAACTCCCCTAATTATCGGAGCTCTTGCAACTTTTGCCGGTCCCTGCCCATCTTCATCATCCATTCTATAGCGTGGTACAGTTCTCACCTTTTTTCCCTTGATCCTTTTTCCCTCGATAGCTTGTACACCATATTACAATTAAAATAGGATTAATGAAAAAATATTAGAAGTAATCATAGAAAATGGAAGACCCTCAAGCACAAGAGGTTCAAAAAAGACGAATGAAATAGAAATACTGGTTTCTATCTCCTTTTATACTCATCCTTGCTAATGGGCGGAGCTAAGTGACGGAATTCTTCTCTAACCCCCCTTCATGAGACCACCGGCGGCGATTCTTTCATCTGTCAATAAAAGGACACCGCCTCTTCCTCTTCCAAAAGGCGGTGTTTTTACCTGCCGGCTTGCGCCGACGGCTCGCTTGTAAAGAAGTAGGGCGCCGCCTTTTGAAGTACATTCGGAGCGGTATTTCAAAAAAACAGTTTCTTTTTCTCGAGCCGACGATTGCACGGAAGTGAGAAAGTGAGTGAATAACAGCATTTTGTTTATTTTTTAAAAAAGACGGAACGCACGAAAAAATTCGTCCGGAATATACAACTGTGAAATGACTGATAGCGATTTTTAAGCGTGATTTTAGGCAATTTTATATAGGTTGTGCTTTGGATAAAAATCAATGTAAATAGTAGTTCTCGATCTTTTTTGACTAGTTTTGGCCCGAAACGCATCGTTAAAGAGAGTGATATTACCAGTTACCTGCAATTTGGGGAGTTTGAGGCGTAATTTGGGGAGGTCTTCTTCACTTCACTCTAATTTCTTCATTTCCTGTCGGTAAGCGGCGGCGGATCACATGAAAGAAAGTTACTCGCGGCTGTTTGAAGTAAATCTTGTGCGGTATTCAAAAAATCAATTTTTTTCACCTGATCCAAATGAGGTTTGGATGTAAGGAAGTGACTCAATGTCGGCATTTTTTATGTTCGTTCAATAGTTTTCTCTCATGTATAGTGGGAATCAACTGGTAGAGTACAGTAAATAAAAACTGAGTAATAACAACCCTTCAAGAGGATAACCCAGAGAAGATTTTTTTTTCGGTTTTTCTAGTTTTTTCGGTTGCCTCAAAACTCACAGTTTTCGTTGTTTTCGTTTCTTGTTTTGACTCCGAAACCCCTTATTTTGGGTTGGGAAAGGAGGAGAAGAAATGTGAATTGGGAGAAAAAGAGTGAAAAGAAAAAAGAAGACTAAAAACGAGTGATTTTCGTCCAAATTCTTTCGGTTCATTCGGCCATGTTAATCGAGAACATTTTCGCCTTATTTTCTGAAAATTTTTCATAAAAATTTGAAAGAAAAACCAAAAAAAAACTTGTATGAGAAAGCGGGTTTTCAGTTGTATGTTTTTAAGTTTTTACCAACTTTTCATTATCTATTTTTCACGAAAAAAATTTGAAAAAAATCTTTAAAAAAAAACGAAAATTCCGAAAAATTGTTGTTTTTTTTTTCGTTTTATAAAATTTGAAAAAAAGTATTCTCCGAATTGTTTTGTTCTAAACTTTTCGAAAAAAAAAAACCATTTATTCAGAACTTTTTTTCGCCTTTTTTTCACAGCCCCTGATCCAGAGATTCGACACTAAAATCATAAAAAGCGAACGAATGTTTTATATTATTCTCAAAGAATATACAGAATCATAAGTTTATCTGAAGAGAGCTTATTTCGTCAGTACAATTTAATTAAAACCTAAAAACTCTTTGAAAATCTCAAAATCTATTAACAAACCACTGTAGAAATCCCCCTAATTATCCGAAGCTCTTGCAACACATCTTCATCATTCATTCTATAGCGTGGTTGCGATTTCACACTAGCCATTTTCGTATCATCATAAATATAGCCTCTCTTGATTTGTTCCAAAATCTCTGCAGACAGCTTACCAACTCTCTCCATTCACTCCTGGAATTCTTTGGTGTTGGCTGCATTTTTTGCCAGTTGTCAACTGAAAATCACCAGAATTGAGAGCTAAAGTTTTGGACGCTTACTAGTGAAAGCTCGTCTTCCGTAGCATTAGAAGTACATATCTCTGGCAATAGCTGGACGACTCTTGACTTTTTTGTGGGATCTTCATGACGCTAGGGTTAAAGATGTAGAAGTGGAGGTAGACTGGAAGATGTTCAACTCAGAAACTGAGCTGGAAGCGGAGTGAGATCAGAAGAATGGGGATTTTTCACGGCAGAATCTGAAAATTATATTACTATTAGGTTAGTTGACATCAAAATCCTAGTCACTTACTCTGCATCCAATCATCATTGAGGTTAGATTGATAGAAATTTAGAAAGTCTTTGAAATCATCCTGATGAATATCAACTGTCTGTGGTGCAAGTAGAGATCCGTTGTCAAACAAACTGTTAGGACCATGAATCTGGGAGAATAGTGCGGAGCAATCAGGAATAGTAGCAGCAGTCGCATCTGAAAATCCTATTACAACATGAATTGAAATTATACGAATTCTAGTCACTCACTGAGCATTACATTGTCAGTGGCACGTGCGGCGTTAAATCCCAGAAGGCTATCTTGACCAGCATGATAGATTCCAAGTGAATGTGTGATCGTCAAATTTTGATATCCATGGTTAAGCAAACTTTGAGAATTTAGAATCTGGGAGATCATAACAGAAAGGTCCGGAACGGTGGCATCAGATGGTAGGGTGTCTGAAATTTTCATAGTGTTGAATAAGTTCAAGTAGAAATCAAATAACCATGTGTTAGGAAACTGAAATCAGAATTAGCATCCGGCGACATGAGTCCTTGCCCTCCGAAATCCTTTTCACTTCCGTCAGAAGTTGCGGTGTTTCCCGGCGATGTGAGAGCAAGCGGAGAAGGGGAGAAATGAGAGAAATCAGCGAGATCTATAATAAAGACTATCGTGAGCTACAGAATTGAAGTTCAATTTAACTCACCAATTGCCAATCTAGCTGAGGTTGGAAGGAAGTCTGATGGATCACCTTGAAATGAATCAGGAGACATTCGCATCCCTCGTTCTTGCTGATCGTCCTTAGTTAACAAAATATGGTCCATTGTAAACGGTACCCTGTAAAAATATTCAAGTTTTTTGTTCGTGACGAAAATGAATAAAAAGAACTCGGAGAGACAAAGCAGTAAGATAATATGGAAATGAAAAGAATTGGTAGTAGAAAAGTGAGGAGACGCAGACACGAATCAAAAGATCGCAGCCCGAGTAAACACAGAGAAAGCAGGACCTTCGGCGCCATCGCGGGGGTCTCACATACAAACCTATGAGTGAGGGCGAGGGCAGATAGGTCTTATGCACTCTACATGAAGTTGCTGATGATGGGGGTACAAGAGAGAATGGTGCGCCACACATTCTGATTCTTTGTCAAAGACTGCGGAGAAGACAGGCAGCTAGCAGCGTTCGAAATCCAAAAAAAGTCGCAACGAAATAAGAAACCCTAGCACAAAGATAATCAGGTTTGAGTATAAAACCCAACAAATTATTATAAAAATGGGAGTTTTCAAAAAATAAATTTATTTTTTCCCGAAAAATCATCGGTAACGGTGAGTGAGTAAAAGGAAAAAAATGAAGACAAAACGCACAGGAAACAAAAACGAGATACATGAAATTGAAATGAAACATCAAATACCATAACAAAAAAGGACAATAAAAACAATTAAAAAAATAAAAAACTGCGAAATTCTTCAGGTGTTAAGTAGCCTTTCTCGATTTCCTCTCCTTTGCCACATTCTTCACGACGAACCCCAACTCTCTCTGCCGCAATTGCTCATCCTTCAAATCCGATGCTCGCTTGATCCATCCCCAATACTCCGATCCCTTCTCTTCCCTGATCTCGTCCCACAATTTGTCTAGAAGACCTTGATCGTTCTTGACTCCAGAATTTGTGTGGAAGGTCTTGAAAAGCAACCAAACAGTTGCTGTGTTCCACACACCTTGAGGGAATCCTGGCTTGTGCTGGGTGAACAGGGAGCTTCGGATACCTGGAAAATTTGAGCTCAATATAGTTTTTGTCACATCAAGTTAAACTCACTTTGCTATGGATCCTTATACAGAGCACAGTTATTTTCATGCTCCACAGCCTCCGCACGTTTTTTGACCTGCTCTTCAGCGGTAAGAACTAGTGGAATGACGAGTTCCAAGGAGTATTCCACTTCAAGTTGAAGTTTGCCATACTTTTCAAATATTGTTCCGTAGTTTGCGGCTATTTCCTGTGTACATTCCAGGAGTCCTTGGAGCTGATGGGTGATTGAACCGGTGGGAGCTGTGAGCATCTTTGGCAGACTCATGTTCCTTTCATTCCGTTTCGTCGGGCCCAGGTAATTGGATATAGCACTTAATCCGATTTTCTTCGCAGGTTTCACAGCGAGCAAGTCATTGGATAACTCTTCAGCCGTTTTGGAATAGTGGTACTGCTTAGGTCCAACAACACTGGAAACTGTTGCCTCATTGGAAGGGGCTTCCTGGTCCTGGTCTTGAAAATTGTTAAGGCGTCGTGGGCGCTTTTTTGATGACGAGAGCTGCGGTGATCCAGGCGTGACGGTTCTTGAAGCGAATGGAGATGAAGACAGAAAACGAGAAGTGGGGAGAGATGGGAAACGAGCATCGAAGGGAGAAGAGGCGTGGCTGTGAGTAATATTGGCTTGCATCATTTGGAGGAGAGCATCAGTGGAAGAAAGATCTGAAAAATGCACTTTGTTTTAGTGACATCTGGAAATAACGACAGCTAACATATATTATTTTTTCTGATATACAAGTGATTATGGTGATCAAAATTTCCACCTGTTTCATGTAAACCATTGAAAAAGTCTAGGTTTCCAGTAATTCAAATCTAAAATCTTAGCAGTTCTGACTTGAGAAACTCAATGTTGGCATAACTATCTTAGCTGAATGGTCCACCTTGTGGTGCTTGAGCTATGGGGATTTGACCGGCAAATGTGAAATCAACGGTGGCAGCAGGGTCCACAATGTTTTGTGTTTGAGTTAGAATAAGATCTGAGACCTGAGACAGTTGGTTGAAATTATGAGCTTCTCAGTTCCTGCCTTGAAATGCAAGAGTTACAGTACCCTGGGGACGGTCGATACAATAAAAAACCCAAATTCTATTATCTAAAGAAAGCTTATTAAGTTAGTACAATTTAATTAAAACCTAAAAACCCTTTGAAAACCTCAAAATCTATTATCAAAAAATCCCTGTAGAAATTCCCCTAATTATCCGAAGCTCTTGCAACATTCGCCGGTCCCTGCCCATCTTCATCATCCATTCTATAGCGTGGTACAGTTCTCACCTTTTTTCCCTTGATCCTTTTTCCCTCGATAGCTTGTACGCCATATTTCAATTGAAATAGGATTAGTGAAGAAATATTAGAAATAATCATAGAGAATGGAAGACCCTCAAGCACAAGAGGTTCAGGAAAGACGAATGAATAAGAAAAACCGGTTTCTATCTCCTTTTATACTCACCCTTGCTAGTGGGCGGAGCTAATTGACAGAATCCTTCTCTAACACCCCCCCCCCCCTTCATGAGACCACCGGCGGTGATTCTTTCATCTGTGAGCAAGAGGACACCGCCCCTTCTTCCTCCAAAAGGCGGGCGTTTTTACCTGTCGGTAAGCGGCGGCGGATCACATGAAAGAAAGTTGCTAGCGGCCCTTTGAAGTAAATCTTATGCGGTATTCAAAAAATAATTTCTTTTTATCTCATCCGAATGCGGTTTGGATGTAAGGAAGTGACTCAATGTCGGCATTTTCTTTATGTTCGTTCAATAGTTTTTTCTCATGTATAGTAGGAATAAACTGGTAGAGTACAGTAAGTAACAACTGAGTAATAACAAACCTTCAAGAGGATAACCCAGAGAAGATTTTTTTCGTTTTTTCTAGTTTTTTCGGATACAACCTCAAAATTCACAGTTCTCGTTGTTTTCGTTTCTTGTTTTGACCGCGTAAACCCCTTTTCGATTTATTCAACCATTTTTAGCGAGAACATTTTCGCTTTTTTTCTGAATTTTTTTTCATAAAAATCCGAAAGAAAAGGCGAAAAAAACATGTAGGAAAAAGCGGGTTTTCAATTGTATGTTTTTTAAGTTTTTACCAACTTTTCATTATCTATTTTTCCCGGAAAAAATTGAAAGAAAAACTTAAAAAACAAACCAAAAATTTCGAAAAATCGTTGTTTCTTCTTTATCGTTTTATGAAATTTGAAAAAATGCGTTCTCCGAATTTTTTCGGTCTAAACTTTTCGAAAAAAAAAACCTTTTTTTCAGAACTTTTTTTCGTTTTTTTTTTCAGAGCCCCCGATCAAGAGATTCGACACTAAAATCATAAAAGCGAACGAATGATTTATATTACCCTCAAAGAATATATAAAATAATAAGTTTATCTGAAGAGAACTTATTCCGTCGGTACGCTCGTCTTCCGTAGCATTGGAAGTACATATCTCTGGCAATAGCTGGACGACTCTTAACTTTTTTGTGGAACCTTCATGACGTTAGGGTTAAAGATGTAGAGGTGGAAGTAGACTGGAAGATGTTCAACTTTTGTTAGGAGTTGTTATTTTCAGGAGAACTCACCAATTTTTCAGTCCTCATAAGTTGGATTGTTCTTAGCGTAGCGTACTCTAGAGCTTCCGTGAACAACTTCTCCAGTTGCTGCTGGATGGACCAATTGAGAGGCTCCAACAACCCCAGTATATCCAGAAGACATTGAGAAGAGAATATCAACTCATTTAGGTACAATAATTCCGTCAGTTGGAAGCTGGGAAGGCTGCAGGAAAATCTTGAAACCTCTTGATTTGATCTTGGTAGTGTTTCTTCATTCGATCCGTCTTAGTTCCATTCTCTCCTTTGAGCTTTTTGATGACTTTTTGGAGATTCTCCTCATTCCTTCTTGCGATATCTGCTCACTGAATGTTGTGAGCGTCGTCCTTGTCTTCCTGCTCTTGGGCTTTGATCTCAAAAATCATAGTGACCTCCTTGGCAACATGTGCAATATCCTGGCTGCGTATGCTTTCTTTCATTTCTTTTACGTTAGCCGAGGCAAACTCTGGAAAAAAGAAGTTATGTTCCAAATCCTTTAGGTTTGACTTACCCAGTTTCTCTTGAACTTCATCAACGGACAGTTTGAGAGCCAGCACAACTTCCGCTACATCCCTCTTCTTCACTTCGTTTGTGGAGTCATTTCTGGTGGGCCGAGTTAAAACAAGTTTTCTGTAAACATCGAGAATTGCACTGTACAAAAAATTCAAACCGATACCTATCGATTGGTATTATGTGTGGTGGTTACCCTAACACTTCTTAAACTTATGGTATACATTTCATTAAGCTCCGCCCCCTTTCCTCTAATACAGGGGCACTTTGAGTTAAAAATCTAACTTTTTTCTCCGAAAAGGTAATGATGAAATCAAACCGGAAATCAATAGTAGGCATCATTTGAAACACTTTTTGTGTTCAAACCAAAATTCTAGCTTGACGTCTTCAGGTCACAAAAGGCCAATTTTCGTGAAAAAATCACTTTTTTCTCAGTTTTTTCGATTTTTCGGTATAAAATAGTCCGAGACCGGTGGAATCGACTTTTGCATCAGATTCTACGCATCGTTCTGCGTCGGAATGCACTATAGTTAGAGTGGCCGACTTTGCCCAATGGGTCGAAAAATGCCAATATATAGGAAAATCCAACAATTTTCCACGTATACCTATACGTGAGAAAAAATGCATGATCTAAGATTTTGACTATATTTTGTTTTTAGGTACTACTGATGACATATAAACATATCGGAGAGTATCAGCCTTCTTCGTTCAGTCTGCTTAATGTACCAAGAATCTATAAACTTTTCTGTTAGGCCCTCGCTAAACCGTCATAACTCTATCCGATGATAGGGAATCCTGATGGATTTTTGTTCATTTTACTTATAACATGATGGAGTTCAAAAAAATCAACTGAACCGACACAAAAAAGAAGACCCTAGCTGTTGTATTGCTTCCTTTCGTCTGTCCTGTATACAAATTCTCCTCATGAGGAACGAATACTCAAATATGATTGTTTGAAATGATTCTAGCTCATCAATTTCCCTGAGTTTTTTGAACTCCATCATGTTATAAGTAAAATGAACAATAATTCATCCGGATTCCCTATCATCGGACCAAGTTTTGATGGTTTAGCGAGAGCATGACGAAAAAATTTAGAAATTCTTGCTACATCGAGCAGACTGAACGAAGAAGGCTGATACTCTCCGATATGTTTATATGTCATCAGTAGTACCTAAAAACAAAATATAGTCAAAATCTTAGATCATGCATTTTTTCTCACGTATAGGTATACGTAGAAAATTGTTGGATTTTCCTATATATTGGCATTTTTCGACCCATTGGGCAAAGTCGGCCACTCTAACTATAGTGCATTCCGACGCAGAACGATGCGTAGAGTCTGATGCAAAAGTCGATTCCACCGGTCTCGGACTTTTTTAGACCGAAAAATCGAAAAAACTGAGAAAAAAGTGATTTTTTCACGAAAATTTGCCTTTTGCGACCTGAAGATGTCAAGCTAGAATTTTGGTTTGAACACAAAAAGTGTTTCAAATGATGCCTACTATTGATTTCCGGTTTGATTTCATCAATACCTTTTCGGAGAAAAAAGTTAGTTTTTTGACTTAAAGCGCCCCTGTATTAGAGAAAAGGGGGCGGAGCTTAATGAAGTGTATACCATAAGTTTAAGAAGTGTTAGGGTAACCACCACACATAATACCAATCGATAGGTATCGGTTTGAATTTTTTGTACAGTGACAAACAGGCGGTTCCTTGGCTTTTATGGAGAACTTGTCTTAAGATAGTAGGAATAAAACTTATTAAAAATCAGAGAAAACGTCCTCTAATCACACGAGGACAAAGATAGACAAATGATATTACTGGGTTCTCCTTTATTTTATACTCATTCTTGTAGGCGGAGCCTAACTTGCCGCTTTTCCAGATCACCGGCGGCGACACTTTTATCTGTCGGCACGGCCTTTCTTTTTTTCACATAGCGGTGTTATTACCGGTCGGTATGCTGACATGTAAAAAAGCCGGCGGCTCACATGTAAAAAAGTACGGCGCCGTCCTTTGAAGTACATCTGGGGCGGTATTTTAAAACAGCAGTTTCTTTTTCTCGAGCCGACTGTTGCGCGGAAGTGAGGAAATGAGTCAATGACGGCATTTTCGTTATATTGGAAAAAAGACGGAGCACACAAAAAATTCGTCCGAAGAAAAGCAATGTTGTGGTGTTCAAGCTTTTTTGACTAGTTTCGGCCAAAAAAGCATCGTTCAAAGGAGTGATATCACCAGTTTCTTGCGATTCGGGGCTTTCATAGAGTAATCGGTCGGATATGGGCTTCCCTTCTTTTTTTTTTTGATCCAACTGCTGATTTGATGAAAGAAAATGTGTTTTTTTTCCTTCATTCAAGGCCTAGTGAAAAATAACACCGTGTTGAGGTACTATGGTTTCCGAATAGTTCACTTATTGATCCTCTAACTTTTCACTTCAATTTTTCTTTCTTTTTAGTCTTAGGTTCTTCCATGTTTCGGGTCTCTGATTTGAAACCAGTGCCACAAAACGTGGTGAAATAAGAGTTCAACGTGTTTTTCATGCGATTTTTGAGTAGTTTTGCTTTAAAATCCAGAATGCGCCAAATTTCATATTTTTCGAGTATTTGGAGGGTTTCGCCAACTTCTTCAAATGAATTAATAGCAAAAGAAAACTGAATAGAGTTCGTGTTTTGCATTTTGTATGAACTTCTTTTTCTAATCCTCATGTTTTCATCATCAATGTATTATCAACTTGTTCGAAAAACAGTAAAAAGTTCTTAATCAAATAAAATGCAAAAAGCATTGTGCGTTCTTACAAATTGCCCAAAAATCATAACGTTCAAACTTTGCTCAAACATTCATGCAATAAAACTCATTTTTTCGAAGTTCATAAACCAATTCAAATCAAATTTGATAAATACTTGACAACTTTTACAAGCCTTCTCTGAATAAAACTTGTGGGTTATCTTTTCCGGGCCATAATACCAGGTTCCATGTTTTGAATGTCCCTCTTTTTTCCTCAAAATTGGCCGCGGGCATACAGGAGGAGAGAGTTCGGCCAAGGCCAGTGTAAATTATCGATCGCGCCTTCTTTTCTCCTTTGATATGTTCACATACACGTCTTGTGAAATTGTTCAGTTTTTGTGTTTTCTTCATCCGTTCTTCAAAGTTGCCTGTTATTTTTTGGAAATTGAGTCATTAAGTGTTTTGAATAATATTTCTTGCAAGAATTTTCTCAATTTTCATCTTATTTCAATTAAAATTGTCTTTGCGTTTTGTGTAGCGAGCATTAAGGTCTGATCTTTTCTCATCGTGCTAATTAGGCCTAAAAGTTTTTTTTTTCTTGTCGTTTTTAAACATAATTTTGCTTGGTTTTTCTATTCTTCTTCAATTTTCTATGCAGAAAGAAGGAATAGATTTGAGAACAGACGGCTGTTGGTGTGTGTATGCGTGTTGCCCGAACATCCGAAGAAAAGGAGGGGAGGACAAAAAGGAGAGAGTGGAAACAGGAGATGGCTTTAAAAAAAAATGGTCATCTGACAAAAAAAAAATGGTCCTCTGACATGGTCATCTGACAAAACAATGTCAGATGACCATGCCGTTTCATCCTTTATCTGAAATAAGAAGGGTCATTTGTAAAAAACTCGAACTCTACCTGGTTTGGTGCTTAATTTTACTTTGTTACTGGTTCAAAAAGACCGGGAATGAATTTCGACAGGCTAGTGCCTCGTTCAGGTGCCTTCCACTAGTAGTATGATCGTTTTACCCTTTTCCTCAACGTTCTGTGCTCCTTTTCCTTTTAGACATCCAGAAAAACACACACCCACTGTTGAGTGTTCTAGCATTCCAAGGGTTTGCCAAATCATTGAGGTCCAGCATTAATAATCTGTTGAGAGAAGACCTGAAGTAGTCTAGCATGAGTGATTAGCCATCAAATGTATAAAGCATTTTTTGCAATTTTGATAACTTTTTTTTTAGCTGTAAACCTATTTGCGGTAGGGTTTTTTTCAAGAATAAATTAGTTCAAAGGTGATAAAGTTGAGAAAATTGGAAAGTTTCTAGGTTATAACTCAGATTCTTGACCCTGAATGATTTCTTCGTTTGTTGCCTTTTTGCCTTGCTTGTTTTATTGAATTCTTCTCTTGATTGCTTACATTTCTCCCATTTTTTTCTCGTTCCTCCAATAATTGTTGAGCCGAGAAAACAGAAATCCTTTCCATTTACTCTGACGACAAATCTGCCACTTCATTTCTTTTTGCTTGGTAGTCTTTGTACTTTTTCGCAATTTCTCACTATTTTTTGTATTCTTCTTTCATTTCACTGATCCACTTGATATCATAGATGTCGACGGAAAGTGGAAGCTCTCCTATGAAGAAAGTGATTGACCCGGCTGCTTTCAGAACGCAATTTTTCTTGCTTCAGAGAGAACTCCGGAAGTGAGTTTTGTGGGAGAGTCGATGTTATTGTCAGTGATGTTTACAGGGGTAGGAATGGCCAAGCCGATTGCGAAAAAAGTTGGTTGGAAGGACACCTTCAAATGTTGCAAAAAGTGATCAATATGCTGGAAGAGGATGAAGCGAATGGCAGTTTTCTCCGAGTATCAGAAAATTACCTGAGACATTTGAAAGAGGAGCATGATAAGTATGATAAAAAGTTGAAAGATCTTAAGTCGAGTATTGACAGTGACTACGAGAAAAGGTAACGATATACGTTCTCTATCTCTCAAATTTTGGTCATTCTTATACTTGTTATAATACAAGATATTTGGCCATTATATCTCATATTTATGGTTCTGTGGGAGATTCACTTAGCCTTTCATCTCTAGCGAAATAGCTCAGTTTCTTTCCGTGTGTAGCGTTTTTACTTCATAATGTCTCTAACAAAGTTGAAGAATAAGATGTTTATTCAACATAACATTATTAAAGATAAGAGTTAGAAACCCGACCCCGAATGCTCTGACAAGGAGCCTTTGATTTCACTCCTTGTCAGTAACATCCGTGTCGGAGGAAACTTCTAGAAAAGGAATTGACGTCAGAACTCACGTCCATGACAGTACCAGTAAAATTTATTCGGTAACTTTCGTAGTCAGATGGGTCGTCAAATTGTCGGATCTTCGGCCATCACTTGCTTTAATACTGATTACCGTAATAGCCCCGCCGCACTTTGCAAATGTAAACTTTTTAATGAAATAAAATATTTTAATGAAATAAAAGTAAATTGGGAGGAAAAGCAAGAGAAAAAAGAGAAGACTAGAAACAAGTGATGGATGACAATCGAGTAATGAACGAAAGTCGGTCTTCGTAACGAACACGTTTTCGAAAACGGTTTGTGTACGGGAGAAGTGTTTGTCTGGATAAGATTTAGGTTTCTTTAGGGAAGGTTCGCTTGGAAAGAGTTTTGAGCAGGAAGTTGGATTCCATCATTCAATCGAGTCTTTATCCCTTTTCTTCATCCACAACTTGTCAAATGCTTCTGCATTTTCCTTTCGACGTTTCTGCTAAGATTATACAATATTTAATGAATTTCGAACTATATTTCCAAAACGAAATGAAATAAAAATTATTCGAAATTTCATCGCAAATGGAAAGGACACAAAAAATTGGTGGTATCAGTTGGACAATTCAAGTTAAAACTGAACAAAATTATGTAGTCGAAGTGGAATAAAACCGGGACAAAAATCGGAAGAAAATGTAAAACAAAATTCAAATTTAGCTCATGAATTCAGATTTCAGGACGGAAAGGGACGATGATGGACAAATAAGAGGTACAATGATCAAGATGGAGCCAGGAAGGATCTCTAGTCGAGAAAATTGTTCCGACACTTGAATCGTATCTGACACAAGCAAATTGCTTCACGATCCTGCTTAAAACATTTCTAATGAGAGAAAATCCATTGTAATGAGAAACACTACTTATATCCATTGGGTTTGTTTTCTTTTAATAACATAATAACTTCTTAGGAATACAAAATAATCAGAAGAAGCGCCAATTACAAAGGCAGAGAGAGGAAACTGAAAACTCAGATTTCCAGCGGTTTATATACAAGAAATGAGGGCGTGGCGCCTTTGTTTCTGCTGAACGCAAAGAATACACCAGATTATGATGAGTCCTTCCACTGACTCAGGAATTGGTGACCAAAAATTTGATTCAGTGGTCAATTATCATAAAAGGATCAGCGAAAACAAGCAATTCTTCCTCTTTCTACTCCACATTTTTATGAATCAACAGACGTTGTTTTCTTCTTTTTGATTTTGTGGCTTATTATTTCGAATTTTACTCTATTTTCGGCGCCCCGGTTATTGTTCTCCAATTTGAAGACTGGAGCTCCGCTGAATATTTTGGCCGTTTTCATTTTTCAACCGGTGTTTTTTAACCTAGTTGTGGTTCCTTGACATGTTATTGTTTGATACAGAGAAGACTGATTTTGTCGGCGGTTTGTCAGCGTGAATGACATATACTATTCAAAACGATGTCTGACAATCGTGCCGTTTCATCCTCTATCAATTTTAATCGCATAAATATAAAAGAAAAGCCAGATTCAGACCAGCAAATTCCTTCCTTACCCAATCCGAAAGACACCAGAAGATGTTCATACTCAAAAATATCCAAAGATAATACCTCGATATCGATGACAGAAATTCAGCGGAGGAGCCTAAGCCCCCAGAAACTGAAGAATCATCGGTTTTCAATCATTAACAACGAGAATTATTCAAAACTTTTGAAAACGAGCCAAAGCTGTTCGGAACCTGAAGATCCGAGTTCCTCAGTTCCAATAGTGATTATGTGGACACCTTCGTATCAGAAACTTTGAGATGCTAGTTCTAATTTTTTATATCCGAATGGTAAATGCTTTTTGATAGAGTTTGAGAACCGAAGTCGATGTGATTAACATGATTGATTTATTACAACATAAATGGCATGAGAGCGAAGAGAGTTTTATAGACAGCAGAACATCAGTATAAAGAAATCAAATGAGGAAAAATAAATGTTTTGAAAATACGAAAATAGGACGTTTGTATGGGAAAATGAATAAGACGCTCAGAAGAATGCATCGGGTCCTAGTCCCAAGTTGGCGATGCTCGAATTTTAAAGAAAGAAGTGCCTCTTAAGAAAATTCGAATCTGATTGATGAGGTGGGCGCGTCGAATTCGCTTTTTGAATTAAAATGAGAGTGTGTCTAGCCCCACAGTCACTAGTTTAATTAACCCACAATACAGACTGCAGTAAAACGTGATTGATGAGACTTTACAGGATAAGGCCCATATGTGAAATAGAATATGACATCATTCTCAAAAAGGCACATTGAAAAAAGCGTCATTTCCGGAAATTGAAGAAGGAGAAGTCTACCAAAAAGGTCCCCCTTTTAATTAACCTGTCAGGCTGGAATACGAACGTGATTGACAGGACTCCACTATACGGTTTGAAAAAAAGAAGCCTGAGTAATTTTCACTAAAAATTAAAAAGAAAACTATGATTTCATTTTCTTTCAAATGATCACTATTCAAAACAAATTAAAAAAAAACAATTGTTCAAAAATAAAGTTGTAATTTTTATTCTTTAAGCAAATTCAATCCGCAAAGAAAATTCGAAAAAACAAAATAAGATCAGTTATAACTATTGTGGTAGTGTTAGAATCCACCCATCAGCTGTCCCCACCTTGAAGAAAAGGTGGAGGAGGACAGCTGATGTAGCGGCTCTCGCGATTTAGAAAAGATAGGTATAAAAGAAAGAGTGTTTTGAGTTCGAGAGAGTTTTAGTTTTCATCTTTTAGTTTTTGTTTGGTTTGCAGTGATTATTTTAGACTTAACGAACAAAATTTCAGGCTTATAATTTTAGTTATATTCTTTTAGATTATTTTATATTATATCTCTTTTGTCTTTATTTGTTCGAGTAAATTTTATCTTAATAAATATCTCGTTCGTCGTACCATTGTCATTCTTTCATGATATTCAATAGGAAATAAGACGGGTTACATTAGTTTGAGTGAGCATCGTCTTATACTATCGACGATGGAAATGAGATCCGCCATTTTATGGACCATGTAGCAATTAGTGGTCTCATCTCTCTTTATGCATTCCAGACAGTAAACAACCAGTCGGTGGCGCCGCCTACGGCGGCTCACCTCCTTTTAGTTCGTCGCTGCGCTCCTCAATGGGGGGTTAAGTTGCCACGCTTAAACTCATTTCTGATCATTGGGCAGTGATGCACCCTAAGCCTCCTTATTGTTCCAAAAGTGTTGCTAATTTGAGTTCCCGCGAAAAATTTCGAAAACTTGAATTCCCGCGAAAAATTTCGAAAATTCGAATTCCCGCCAAAAATTTTGAAAATTTGTATTCCCGCTGAAAATTTCGAAAACTTGAATTCTCGCCAAAAATTTTGATAATTTAAATTCCCGCCAAAAATTTTGAAAATTTGTATTCCCGCTGAAAATTTCGAAAATTTGAATTCCCGCCAAAAATTTTGATAATTTAAATTCCCTCCAAAAATTTTGAAAATTCGAACTCCCGCCAAAATAATCGAATGTTTTGCCGTTTCTGAAAGTTTGTTAAAGTTTCTGGAAGTTTCTAGAAGTTTCTGGAAGTTTCTAGAACATTCTAGAAGTTCCTGGAAGTTCTGGAAGTTTCTAGAAGTTTCTGGAAGTTTCTAGAAGTTTCTAGAAGTTTCTAGAAGTTTCTAGAAGTTTCTGGAAGTTTCTAGAAGTTTCTGGAAGTTCTGAAAGTTTCTAGAAGTTCTGGAAGTTTCTAGAAGTTTCTGGAAGTTTCTAGAAGTTTCTGGAAGTTCTGAAAGTTTCTAGAAGTTCTGGAAGTTTCTAGAAGTTTCTGGAAGTTTCTAGAAGTTTCTAGAAGTTTCTAGAAGTTCTGGAAGTTTCTAGAAGTTTCTGGAAGTTTCTAGAAGTTTCTGGAAGTTTCTAGAAGTTCTGGAAGTTTCTAGAAGTTTCTGGAAGTTTCTAGAAGTTTCTGGAAGTTTCTAGAACATTCTAGAAGTTTCTAGAAGTTTCTGGAAGTTTCTGGAAGTTCTGGGAGCTTTTAGGAGTTTCTGGAAAGAGGGAGAATGTTCTGGAAGCTTATCCATCTAGAGCTTGCCAGTTGAGTTTTCGAAGTACCGTAACTACCGTAATCCTACAGTAATCTCCACCATTTTTTGTTGGTGTACTATTGGGGTCCCGTAGATAGTACATGCAAAAAATGGAACAATTCTAACAACTTAGAACCCGTTTTCTAGCTATCGCTGAGTTATCTGGTTACTGTAGCTACCGTAATCCTACAGTAACCCGTGCTTCAAACTTCACAGAATTGAAGCGCTCGGTGACCCATGACTACATGCCAAATATGATAGGAAACGGTCGAAGGGTTCAAAAGTTATTCAGTGATAAGTGCGGCACAGACACACACACACACACATACACACACAGAGCTATTCCTTTAGTATATAGATATAGATACCACGCCCCTTTGCATCCACATTTACAAGGTACAAGTTGAAGAGCCACCTTTGAAACACAATTTGTTGAAGCACACGAGTTCACCCATTGGACATTCACTGGCATCTCCGATCTCCCAGTTATGACGGATAGCGGCCTCATATTCCAGTTGACAGTGAGCAAGGGAGCTGAAATCAGGGTTTTAATTTTGAATAGGTTTTTTTTTTGGAAATCTAACCAGGTCAGCATCCTCTTTGCTACCTTTGAGAAGTCGGTTCCGGCGTTCCTTTGGGTCCTGACCGCCTCCCAAATCAATTTTTCAATTGGAAGAACTGTGTCGTATTTGTGCTTGACATTCTGGTCACTGAAGATCGCTGCCGTGGCCAACTGGGTGACATCGTCAAACATCGTATTCCAGGAGATGTTTGTGGCGAAACCATTGGACTGGACCCAATGGTAGGTGCCGGATGTTGATGAAGACCATCTCTCCTGGATGTTGAAGAAACTTCTTGTACTACCACACGCACACACCAGGTCCGATGTTGATGTTGACGGACACCAACTATTGATTCTCATGGTGGGCAACCGTCCGGCACTCCTTTGGCGTAGATTTGGACCAGGTTGCTTGTACACCATATTTCAATTGAAATAGGATTTGTGAAAAAATATTAGAAATAATCATAGAGAATGGGAGACCCTCAAGCACAAGAGGTTGAGGAAAGACGAATGAAATAGAAATACCGGTTTCGATTTTTTTTATACTCACCCTAGCACGTGGGCGGAGCTGGGTGACGGAACTCTTCCCAATCCCCCCCCCCCTTCATCTGATCACCGGCGGCGATCCTCTCATCTGTCAGTAATTGGACACCGCCCGCTTCCTCTTCCGAGAGGCGGTGTCTTTACTTGTCGGCACGCGGCGGCGGATTAAATGGAAGAAACTCACTCGCCGCCGTTTGAAGTATATCTTATGCGGTATCCAAAAAAGAATTGCTCTTTTCCCGATCCGAATGCGATTTGGATGTGAGGGAGTGATTCAATGTCGGCATTTTCTTTATACTAGTTCAATAAAATTTATTCATTCACAGCGGGAATCAACTGGTAGAGTACAGTTGGCAACAAAGGTGGTACCCTACGAAACGCGAAGAATGTTTTATTTGGTTTTTTCCGAGTTTTTTCGGATACAACCTCAAAATTCACAGTATTCATTTTTCCTTATTTTTACCCCGAAAACCTCTCCTTTTGGGTCGGGGACGGAAGAGGATGAATGTAAATTGTGAGGAAAAACGTGAGAAGAAGAAAGAAGACTCGAAACTAGTGTCGAATGAAAAACGTGTGTTAGAAGGAATGAGTCCGAAATACTCGGCAAACAGCTAGATCTTGTCTTAATTGGGTATGCATCTAGTTATGAGATTTGTCGATAATTAACAGTGGTCTTTATGTGTACAATCTGGTGCGCAAAGCAAGAAAACAAGAATATCCGACCACAACGGCACGAAACAAATAATCAAGAAAATGTGCAGTTTGTTAAAATGTTATCGCAGATGGGATTCAAACATCCAAGCTCTATTTCTGGTGCATATGTTTTTGATTTCCCTCCTTCATACTACATTTTCTTCTGCGATTTTTGTGAAACACATGTGCGCTATGTGCGTTATGTCCTCTCTATCCTTTTTTCAACATCCCGGCGTTTTCCTCAAAAATTGTTCCATCAACTTTTTGAGGCTACCCCAAATCGGAACTGGTCGAATCAGAACCAAAGTTTGTGATCTTGCTAGGGTTCTAATTCTGAAAAAACTTGGGATGTAAATATAAAAAATTGTAAAGAGTTTTTTCGCTACAATTTGATATATTTACATCTTTTGATTTTCCAGAACCAAAGCCCTCTCAAGGTCACAAACTTTGGTTCTGATTCGACCGGTTCTGATTTGGGATAGCCTCAACTTTTTCTGAGTTTGAAGCGTGGAAACCTGAAAACTGGGAAACTAGAATAAAAAACCCTGTATTTTTCAGGTTTCCGCATTATACGATAAACTTCGTTCATGTTCATAATTTGAATAATTATACCGAATTGATATGCTTTTTTCATTCATTTTTATGAATCAGATTTTCAGGTTACTGTTTCATTGCAAAAAAATCATCAAGTCATGATAGATGTATGAAACAAAAAATTTATTGTTTGTTGCGGCAAAAATCATGAACTTAATTGGAGATATTTATATACATAGAGATACTTATTATTCTTCTCCAACTGTGATTGATCATTGTGATCATCGGATGAATTTTGGAGTAGTGAGATGGATTCCAACATTCGATAAGGTTTTCATCTCCGGTACTTAGTTTTGAGTTTAAAAAATTCACTGAAGTTTGGATTATTGAATATTACAAATTCGAAGTAGTATAGAAATTATTCAAAATGTTGTTGCAATAGGGGTAACATGGAAAAGATACAAAAAATCGATGATGTCGGTAAAACAATTCACGTTAGAATTAAACAAAATTATGTAGTCAAAGTGGGATAAAACCGGGACAAAAATCTGAATAAAACGTAAGACTGAATTCAGTTTCAGCTCATAAATCCAGTTTTTTCAGGACGGAAAAGGTTGATGATAGTCGAATAAGTAGTACAATGATCAAGATGGGGCTATGAAGGATTTCCAGTCGAGAATATTGCTACGACACTTGAATCACAACTGACACAACAGATTGCTTCGTGATTCTGTCTGAAAACTTTTCTAGTGGGAAAAGTATCATGATAACGGAAAACATATTTTATAAATCATTGATTTTTTTTTCATAAAAGAATAGTTTGCTAAGAGTTTCAAAAAAAAAAAACAACAGGATCGCCAATTCCAAAAACACAGAGAAGAAACTGAAAGTTCAGATTTCCAGCAGCTTATATACAAAAAAAAAGGGATACCGCCTTTGTTTTTGTTGAATGCAGAGAATGTTGTTTGTGATGAGTCTTTCCGTTGATTCAAATTAGTGGGACGGTCTAAAAATTAACTTGTGTATTTTTGAAAACTCGCTTTGCAAGCGGGGAAGTCTGTTGATCGAATACCTGAGTGAAACCGATACAATATCAAGATGAACGATTGGATTTTCGAGTAAAAGAAGAAGTTAAAGTGAAACTAAAACGCTGAAACTCAGAATAAATAATGGTGTTTTGTCGAATATGTGACTTTAGTCACCCTCTAATGATTTGTCCATGACCTGGTTGTTGAATCAAAAATGAGTGAAAGATACCTGAAAACCCAGCACCACTAGAAGGATGTTTTTAAAACAAACACACTTTAGGAGAAGCGCGAGCTCAAAAAACATTTTTTTTTTCAAAACTACGATGATAATTTTGATACAAAATCGTACGTATTGGACTCGATCACGAGATGCTCAACTCAAAAACAGACTACTTGAGTGGAAAGAAGAAAGGTCTGATTACCTTGTCACTGCCTCACAGGCTTCCACCGCCTTCTGTCCTGTCCATGATGCTTTGGAAGTCGTTCAGGTTCCGATCCTTGAAATTTGTTTGAAGCATCAAGAAGAACGTGTGAAGCCTGACGCAATCCAAAGGATCAGAGTGGGTACCCGGGTCGACGATGTCGCTGTTTTCGATAATTTTGATGGATTTTTCGAGAACAGACGTCACTTCAACGAACTTGAAAATTTTGTATTTCCGGACCATGTTTCTGTTCAACTTGTCCTTGCGAATCGTGAGTCTCAATGCTGCGGCCAATTTTTGGAAGGCAGCGAGGAGTGCGGTGCGGTGCGAGCGGCTGGCATTACGTCTCTGGAAAAACGATTGATTAGGGTAGTATTGATCAATCTGTTTGAAGAAGAGAAATTATTTCCCATCGACTCAGGTGGAATTCAAATGAGATTCAACCTAGTGGGGGATAATACTTTTTGTTTTCTTTGACGCAATGTTTTTTCAATTAACATCAAATGGTGATTATAAAACATCTAAGACACTCACTTTGATCCATCGTCTCCTTCCTCGACCTCTACTTGCACAGTCCTAACCGTAGCGAGGAGATCTTCTACCAATTTTGTCATTTGTAAGTACTCGAATGATTGTTGTTGTAACTCTGCATTTCTCGAATTCAACCAACACATCCTGGAAAAAGATTATTTTGAAATAAGTGCATTTTCATTTGTAAATTGATTGTATCCGCTGAACAACAAGGGAAAATTCACAAATTACCTATGTCAATGTTCAGGAGAAAATGTTTTTTTTGAGCTCGCGCTAATCCTAAAGTGTGTTTGTTCTTAGAACAGCCTTTCAGTGGTGCTGGCTTTTCATATATCTTTCACTCATTTTTGACTCAACAACCAGGTCATGGACAAATCAATGGAAGGGAACTGAAGTCGCATTTTCAACTGAATATCAGTAATTCTTTCTGATTTTTCAGCAGTTTTTCCTGAAAGCAACAAAGTTGTTTGCGAAGGTGAAAAAGTAGAAAAAGCCAATAGAAGTGAAATGAACCAATCGGACCAATCATCGTCCAAGAAAAAGTTACTATGTCAAGTATTACTGAGATGGTGAGGGAACCCAGAATCCTAAACATGCCCAAAAAACTCAAATTTCCTGTTAATAACAAGAAGACTGATGTTGTCCGAAACTCGGAATACAACACCAACATAGCCTGAAGAATGTCGCAATCACAGTAAAGACAAGTCGTCATTTCTGACTGATAGACGGGACAGGCAACAGTGTTGTCACTGTTTAGAGAGAAAGAAAAAAAGTCTGAATGAAGTCAAAGCTTCATGCTGTTTCTGAAAAAAATTTCTGACTTTATCTCACGCTTTCTTCCAACGGCTACCTTGATGCTAAGAATCGATTCTAAGAGCTGGAATTATAGTAAGGCTCACAGAAAGACGTACAGAGTATGCAATTCGAAGTAGACGTTCTGTTGTAAAGCGAGCAATTGACAAAAGGATATAGTAGTAACTCGTCTCAAAACTACAAAGCGAAGGTAGTCCGAGATTCGATCGATGTCAGTCAGAGAATGAAGACTGTACAAATAAAAAGTATAGGCAAAAACAAAACTTAAAAACGAAATAAATCAAAATAAATTTTAAAAAAAATGAAAAAAGATTCATTCCGCAGCGAAATCCCCAGCACCCTCTCCTTTTCTACTCTCCCTACAAAACATCCGCGCATCTTAAGCACAACACTCTGACCCACACAACCGATCTAAGACACTGTTCACCCTGTCCCAACCCCCAGAACCCCCAGGATCCCATCCCAATCATCACCAGTCACTCTGAACTCGCAATAACACTTTGACACTTACGGTTCTTCTCAGTTCTGATCGCTGCTCCCCAACCCTCCTGACCCCCGCATTCAACACTCCTAGTTAAATCAAACACCCCCAGTTATCAATTTCAGTTACCTACCTATTAATTAGTGCCCGCCGCGCTTGCGTATTCTTTTTCTTTTGTCATTCTTACCAACTAACCCATGAAAACAAAATAAACTAACTACGATTACCATAGATGAAGTTGAATCCATTCTGATCCGGTTGAGTTCCAATGCAGAGAAGAGCAATTCTGAAATTTTATAATAAGAGAGAATGAAAGTGATGATATTTTTCTACCTTTATTTTATCCGGTGTTGACTTCCAAAGGCTTTGAGAATCAGTTCTTCTCGTTTTCATGCCGCGTTTCTCAACTGAAAGAATAAATATTTTTTAAACTGTCGGAAAATTATCGGCGAATGTTTTAAAAATAATAGAAAGCCACGAAAAAACAAATCAATTAGAGAAAGTTCGAAAAATTTGCGAAATGAGATTTTTTGAATTTTTTCTTTTTTTTTCCACTTTGCGCTGATTTTACTGAGGGATTCAGTGAAAAATTCTTTTTGAAAAGTAAATCACAAGATTCGCGGCAAAAAGTTACCCCAAAACGCAAGTTCTGCGGCGAAATTCCACGCAAAAACAACGATTCCGCATGCAAAAAAGCGAAAAAAATCGAAAAAAAGAAAAATAAAAATGTTGGAGTTTAAAGGGACATACGCTCGTGACACGAATGGGTCTCGCCGCGAAAACGTTATTTTTGATAGTAAACATATCGATAGATACATCATTTTGATCAGAAAAAAAAACTCTATCGATTGGTACCAAAACCAGATTTTTTGGAAGAAAAAATTCTGATTTAATCCTGGATCCGATGATCAAGAATCCATGAAATATCAAAATTATCGTAAACGAGTTAAAATCGGTGCCGATTGAGAGCAAATTTTGCTGTGATGACGAGATTAATAATTGCTTTCCATGATAACATACCGTTGATGTGATGTTCCGTTGAAGGATCACAAGCCACCAGTGGTATTCGAGGGTTTATGACTTCAGGTATCCTATTTGAACAACTAAATGTGGTGCGTAACGTCTTTACATCATTTATCTTGTGAAAATGTTCGCTCAGATCATTTTCAGAGCATCTGGAATCGATCCGAAAGTCGGAACCGACAATGGTATCTGAACGACCAGCAGTGTTTCCTGAACTCTTGAGTTGTGCTATGCATTTTGAATCAGTGAGGCATGTTTGGACTCTCATTTGTTAGATTTTCGATGTTTCTAAAGTAAATCTGTAAGTCAAAACCACCTCTGGTGTCCGAAAAATCGATCTGACCAGTTAGGGCTTCTGAAGTGAATAGTGGTGCTATGATGTTTGGTGTCACATGAGGATTGTTCGAAGATCTTTCAATGCAGTTGAAGTGTTTGTTTTCCTCTTTTTACGACTGTTTTTTTCTGTTTTTCCTGTTTTCCCTCTGTATTTTTTGACTGCGTCATTCCAAACCCAATTCATGTGAGAAGAGGAACTGTTTTAAAAAAAAATACAGAGCATGGAAAAAAAGGAGCGTTTGGATGCCACATCGGGGTGTATTCACTTGTCACGTCAGCAGTATGGGTGCCATTTCTCTTCTTGGTCGTTCTTCCAATGATATAGGAACCATTCCGTTTGGCACAACTGTTCTCTCCGGTGTATAGCATTTTGTGTCAAACTCCTTCAACGAATTGTTCTTTTTCTTTTTTAGTCAAAGTCGTTTTGATTGCTCTCAAATCAATGATTGTTATGAATGAAAGACGAGTCACCATTTTGAAATTGCTTCGAAACGAAGCTTTAAAAACCATTGTTGTCATAACTCCACAAGAAACAGTACAGTTTGTCAATGCATCCATGTCGTTTTGATTTTAGTTGGAAAAACGATTTGAGAGCAATCAAGACCACTTTGACCAAAACAGAAGAAGACGAAACAATTTGTTTAAGGAGTTTGACACAAAATGCTATACACCGGAGAGAAGAGTTGTGCCAAACGAAATCGTCCCTATATCTTGTAATTTACTTTTCAAAAAGAATTTTTAACTAAATTTCTCAGTAAAATTAGCGCAAAGTGGAAAAAAAAGAAAAAATTCAAAAATTCACATTTCGCAAATTTTTCGAACTTTCTCTAATTGATTTGTTTTTTCGTGGCTTTCTATTATTTCTGAAACAATCGCCGATAATTTTCCGACAGTTTAAAAAATATTTATTCTTTCAGTTGAGAAACGCGGCATGAAAACGAGAAGAACTGATTCTCAAAGCTTTTGGAAGTCAACACCGAATAAAATAAAGGTAGAAAAATATCATCACTTTCATTCTCACTAATTATAAAATTTCAGAATCGCTCTTCTCTGCATTGGAACTCAACCGGATCAGAATGGATTCAACTTCATCTATGGTAATCGTAGTTAGTTTATTTTGTTTTCATGGGTTAGTTGGCAAGAATGACAAAAGAAAAAGAATACGCAAGCGCGGCGGGCACTAATTAATAGGTATGTAACTGAAATTGATAACTGGGGGTGTTTGATTTAACTAGGAGTGTTTAATGCGGGGGTCAGGAGGGTTGGGGATCAGTGATCAGAACTGAGAAGAACCGTAAGTGTCAGAGTGTTATTGTGAGTTCAGAGTAACTGGTGATGATTGGGATGGGATCCTGGGGGTTCTGGGGGTTGGGACAGGGTGAACAGTGTTCTAGATCGGATGTGTAAGGGTGTTGTGCTTAAGATGCGCGGATGTTTTGTAGGGAGAATAGAAAATGAGAGGGTGCTGGGGATTTCGCTGCGGAATGAATCTTTTTTCATTTCTTTAAAAATTTATTTTGATTTATTTCGTTTTTAAGTTTTGTTTTTGCCTATACTTTTTATTTGTACAGTCTTCATTCTCTGACTGACATCGATCGAATCTCGGACTACCTTCGCTTTGAAGTTTTGAGACAAGTTACCACTATATCCTTTTGTCAATTGCTCGCTTTACAACAGAACGTCTACTTCGAATTGCATACTCTGTACGTCTTTCTGTGAGCCTTACTATGATTCCAGCTCTTAGAATCGAGTCTTAGCATCAAGGTAGCCGTTGGAAGAAAGCGTGAAATAAAGTCAGAAATTTTTTTCAGAAACCGCATAAAGCTTTGACTTCATTCAGACTTTTTTCTTTCTCTCTAAACAGTGACAACACTGTTGCCTGTCCTGTGTATCAGTCAGAAATGACGACTTGTCTTTACTGTGATTGCGACACTCTTCAGGCTATGTTGGTGTTGTATTCCGAGTTTCGGACAACATCAGTCTTCTTGTTATTAACAGGAAATTTGAGTTTTTTGGGCATGTTTAGGATTCTGGGTTCCCTCACCATCTCAGTAATACTTGACATAGTAACTTTTTCTTGGACAATGATTGGTCCGATTGGTTCATTTCACTTTTATTGGCTTTTTCTACTTTTTCACCTTCGCAAACAACTTTGTTGCTTTCAGGAAAAACTGCTGAAAAATCAGAAAGAATTACTGATATTCAGTTGAAAATGCGACTTCAGTTCCCTTCCAACGATTTGTGCATGACCTGGTTGTTGAGTCAAAAATGAGTGAAAGATATATGAGAAGCCAGCACCACTTATTTTACAACCCCATATATTTTCAGGGAAATCGTACACTTGATCCAACGGAAGGAGGAACCGTGAGTGGCCTACTCACGAAGTCGGCATTCAACAACTTGATGAACTTCGGATTGATAGGGAATGCCAGCAACGACTCTGATCAACAGCAGCAATTTGCATCTCCTGTACTCTCATCGCTATGTGCGTTATGTCCTCTCTATCCTTCTTTCAACATCCCGGCGTTTTCATCAAAAATTGTTCCATCAACTTTTTGAGGCTACCCCAAATCAGAACTGGTCGAATCAGAACCAAAGTTTGTGATCTTGCTAGGGTTCTAATTCTGAAAAAAACTTGGGATGTGAAAATATAAAAAATTGTAAAGAATTTTTTCGCAACAATTTGATATATTTACATCTTTTGATTTTCCAGAACCAAAGCCCTCTCAAGGTCACAAACTTTGGTTCTGATTCAACCGGTTCTGATTTGGGATAGCCTAAACTTTTTCTGAGTTTGAAGCGTGGAAACCTGAAAACTGGGAAACTAGAACAAAAAACCCTGTATTTTTCAGGTTTTCGCATTATACGATAATCTTCGTTCATGTTCATAAGTTGACTAATTATACCGAATTGATATGCTTTTTTCATTCATTTTTATGAATCAGATTTTCAGGTTACCGTTTCATTGCAAAAAAAATCAACAAGTCATGATAGATGTATGAAACAAAAAATTTATTGTTTGTTGCGGCAAAAATCATGAACTTAATTGGAGATATTCATATAATTAGAGATATTCATTAATCTTCTGCAACTGTGATTGATCATTGTGATCACCGGACGGATTTTGGAGTAGTGAGATGGATTCCAATATTTGATAAGGTTTTCATCTCCGGTACCTAGTTTTGAGTTTAAAATATTCACTGAAGTTTGGACTATTGAATATTACAAAGTCGAAGTAGTATAGAAATTATTCAAAATGTTGTTGCAATAGGTGTAACATGGAAAAGATACAAAAAATCGATGATGTCGGTAAAACAATTCACGTTAGAATTAAACAAAATTATGTAGTCAAAGTGGGATAGAACCGGGACAAAAATCTGAATAAAACGTAAGACTGAATTCAGTTTCAGCTCATAAATCCAGTTTTTTCAGGACGGAAAAGATTGATGATAGTCGAATAAGTAATGCAATGATCAAGATGGGGCTATGAAGGATTTCCAGTCGAGAATATTGACACGACACTTGAATCACAACTGACACAGCAGATTGCTTCGTGATTCTGTCTGAAAACTTTTCTAGTGGGGAAAGTATCATGATAACGGAAAACACATTTTATAAATCATTGATTTTTTTTTCATAAAAGAATAGTTTGCTAAGAGTTTCAAAAAAATCAACAGGATCGCCAATTCCAAAGACACAGAGAAGAAACTGAAAGTTCAGATTTTCAGCAGCTTATATACAAAAAAAGGGTTGCCGCCTTTATTTTTGTTGAATGCAGAGAATATTGTTTGTGATGAGTCTTTTCGTTGATTCAAATTAGTAAGACGGTCTGAAAATTAACTTTTGTATTTTTGAAAACTCGCTTTGCAAGCGGGGAAGTCTGTTGATCGAATACCTGAGTGAAACCGATACAATATCAAGATGAACGATTGGGTTTTCGAGTAAAAGAAGAAGTTAAAGTGAAACTAAAACGCTGAAACTCAGATTAAATTATGGTGTTTTGTCGAATATGTGACTTCAGTCACCCTCTGATGATTTGTGCATGACCTGGTTGTTGAATCAAAAATGAGTGAAAGATATCTGAAAACCCAGCACCACTAGAAGGATGTTTTTAAAACAAACACACTTTAGGAGAAGCGCGAGCTCAAAAAACTTTTTTTTTCAAAACTACGATGATAATTTTGATACAAAATCGTACGTATTGGACTCGATCACGAGATGCTCAACTCAAAAACAGACTACTTGAGTGGAAAGAAGAATGGTCTGATTACCTTGTCACTGCCTTCACAGGCTTCCACCGCCTTCTGCAAGCTGTCCCTGATGCCTTGGAAATCGTTCAGGTTCCGATCCTTGAGATAGGTCTGAAGCAGCGGACTAGCGTTGGTATCTGCGATGACGTTGTCGCTGTTTTGAAATGTTGAGATTTCGTTTTCGACAAGTTTAATAATTTCATTAATCTTGAAGAGTTTGTATCGTCGGACTATGTTTCTGTTTAACTTGTCCGCGCCAATGGGGAGTCTCAAACCTGCGGCCAATTTTTGGAAGGCAGCGAGGAGTGCGGTGCGAGCGGCTGGCATCACGTCTCTGGAAAAACGATTGTTTAGGGTAGTATTGATCAATCTGTTTGAAGAAGAGAAATTATTTCCCATCGACTCAGGTGGAATTCAAATGAGATTCAACCTAGTGGGGGATAATACTTTTTGTTTTCTTTGACGCAATGTTTTTTCAATTAACATCAAATGGTGATTATAAAACATCTAAGACACTCACTTTGATCCATCGTCTCCTTCCTCGACCTCTACTTGCACAGTCCTAACCGTAGCGAGGAGATCTTCTACCAATTTTGTCATTTGTAAGTACTCGAATGATTGTTGTTGTAACTCTGCATTTCTCGAATTCAACCAACACAACCTGGAAAAAGATTATTTTGGAATAAGTGCATTCTCATTTGTAAATTGATTGTATCCGCTGAACAACAAGCGAAAATTCACAAGTTACCTATGTCAATGTTCAGGTGAAAGTGTTTGGCTCTATTCGACTTGAACGGTCCCTTCAAAGTTGGACGGTCCCTTCAGACCCCAGAAATAAAATAACGGTCCCTTCAGACCCCGGAAAAAAAATGACGGTCCCTTCAAAGTTGAACGGTCCCCTAAGAAGAATATTCAGGAATACAAGTTTTACACTTATTTTCTTCCCCTCATTGTTGTTCGACGATCATTACAATCCGTCACTGTTTTTATCAGTACAAATTGTAGAAGAAAATTTTCAACTAAATTCTTCAGTTTTGTCTTGATTTCCAGTATTTGAAGGTGATCCAATTTCAAATTTGATGTTTTGAAAGCTTCCTTGCTCTCGCCTTGCCTTATAAACTAGAGAGTGTATTCCTCCCACATAAAATTGAAAAAAAAATGTGCAAATTTTCTTTTCCTATCTGTTGAGATAAAAGTGTTATATACATCACAAAAAACATAAAACAATAGTGAGGGGAAGAAGAAAACAAGAGAAAATTCTGTGTTCCTGAAATTTCTTCTTAAGGGACCTTTCAACTCTGAAGGGACCGTCATTTTTTTTCAGAGGTCTGAAGGGACCGTTCAACTTTGAAGGGACCGTTCAAGTCGAATAGAGCCAAATGTTTTTTTTTGAGCTCGCGCTAATCCTAAAGTGTGTTTGTTCTCAGAACAGCCTTCTAGTGGTGCTGGCTTTTCATATATCTTTCACTCATTTTTGACTCAACAACCAGGTCATGCACAACTCATTGGAAGGGAACTGAAGTCGCATTTTCAACTGAATATCAGTAATTCATTCTAATTTTTCAACAGTTTTTTCTGGAAGCAACAAAGTTGTTTGCGAAGGTGAAAAAGTAGAAAAAGCCAATAAAAGTGAAATGAACCAATCGGACCAATCATCGTCCAAGAACAAGTTACTATGTCAAGTATTGCTGAGATGGTGAGGGAACCCAGAATCGTAAACATGCCCAAAAAGCTCAAAACCAACAAGAAGACTGATGTTGTCCGAAACTCGAAATACAACACCAACATAGCCTGAAGAATGTCGCAATCACAGTAAAGACAAGTCGTCATTTCTGACTGATAGACGGGACAGTGTTGTCACTGTTTAGAGAGAAAGAAAAAAAGTCTGAATGAAGTCAAAGCTTCATGCTGTTTCTGAAAAAAATTTCTGACTTTATCTCACGCTTTCTTCCAACGGCTACCTTGATGCTAAGAATCGATTCTAAGAGCTGGAATCATAGTAAGACTCACAGAAAGACGTACAGAGTATGCAATCCGAAGTAGACATTCTGTTGTAAAGCGAGCAATTGACAAAAGGATATAGTAGTAACTCGTCTCAAAACTTCAAAGCGAAGGTAGTCCGAGATTCGATCGATGTCAGTCAGAGAATGAAGACTGTACAAATAAAAAGTATAGGCAAAAACAAAACTTAAAACGAAATAAATCAAAATAAATATTCAAAAAAATGAAAAAAAAATTCATTTCGCATCGAAATCCCCAGCACCCTCTCATTTTCTACTCTCCCTACAAAACATCCGCGCATCTTAAGCACAACACTCTGACGCACACAACCGATCTAAAACACTGATCACCCTGTCCCAACCCCCAGAACCCCCAGGATCCCATCCCAATCATCACCAGTCACTCTGAACTCGCAATAACACTTTGACACTTACGGTTCTTCTCAGTTCTGATCGCTGCTCCCCAACCCTCCTGACCCCCGCATTCAACACTCCTAGTTAAATCAAACACCCCCAGTTATCAATTTCAGTTACCTACCTATTAATTAGTGCCCGCCGCGCTTGCGTATTCTTTTTCTTTTGTCATTCTTACCAACTAACCCATGAAAACAAAATAAACTAACTCTGATTACCATAATGAAGTTGAATCCATTCTGATCCGGTTGAGTTCCAATGCAGAGAAGAGCGATTCTGAAATTTTATAATTAGAGAGAATGAAATTGATGATATTTGTCTACCTTTTTTTATCAGGTGTTGACTTCCGAAGGCTTTGAGAATCAGTTCTTCTCGTTTTCATGCCGCGTTTCTCAACTGAAAGAATAAATATCTTTTAAACTGTCGGAAAATTATCGGCGAATGTTTTAAAAATAATAGAAAGCCACGAAAAAACAAATCATTTAGAGAAAGTTCGAAAAATTAGGGAAATGAGATTTTTTGAATTTTTTCTTTTTTTTCCACTTTGCGCTGATTTTACTGAGGGATTCAGTGAAAAATTCTTTTTGAAAAGTAAATCACAAGATTCGCGGCAAAAAGTTACCCCAAAACGCAAGTTCTGCGGCGAAATTCCACGCAAAAACAACGATTCCGCATGCAAAAAAGCGAAAAAAATCGAAAAAAAGAAAAATGAAAATGTTAGAGTTTAAAGGGACATAGGCTCGTAACACAAATGGGTCTCGTCGCGAAAACGTTATTTTTGATAGTAAACCCATCGATATATACATCATTTTGATCAGAAAAAAAAAACTCTATCGATTGGTACCAAAACCAGATTTTTTGGAAGAAAAAATTCTGATTTAATCCTGGATCCGATGATCAAGAATCCATGAAATATCAAAATTATCGTAAACGAGTTAAAATTGGTGCCGATTGAGAGCAAATTTTGCTGTGATGACGAGATTAATAATTGCTTTCCATGATAACATACCGTTGATGTGATGTTCCGTTGAAAGATCCCAAGCCACCAGTGGTATTCAAGGGTTTATGACTTCAGGTATCCTACTTGAATAACTAAATGTGGTGCGTAACGTCTTTACATTATTTATCTTGTAAAAATGTTTGCTCAGATCATTTTCAGAGTATCTGGAATCGATCCGAAAGTCGGAACCGACTATGGTATCTGAAGGACCAGCAGTGTTTCCTGAACTCTTGAGTGGTGCTATGCATTCTGAATTAGTGAGGCATGTTTGGACTCTCATTTGTTAGATTTTCGGTGTTTCTAAAGTAAATCTGTAAGTCAAAACCACCTTTGGTGTCCGAAAATCGATCTGACCAGTTAGGGCTTCTGAAGTGAATAGTGGTGCTATGATGTTTGGTGTCACATGAGGATTGTTTGAAGATCTTTCAATGCAGTTGAAGTGTTTGTTTTCTTCTTTTTATGGCTGTTTTTCTCTGTTTTTCCCGTTTTCCCTCTGTATTTTTTGACCGCAGTCATTCGAATAGACAAGCTCTGATTTCTCCACGGGAATCAGAGGACTGCGTCATTCCAAACCCAATTCATGTGAGAAGAGGAACTGTTTAAAAAAAAAATACAGAGCATGGAAAAAAAGGAGCGTTTGGATGCCAGATCGAGGTGTATTCACGTGTCACGTCAGCAGTATGGGTGCCAGTTCTCTTCTTGGTTGTTCTTCCAAT
>GL380251.1:69566-99695 GCA_000143925.2 Caenorhabditis brenneri | reverse complement strand
TTGTGCCATCGAATTAATGGAGACATCTTCAAGAGCAAGTGCAACTGGTTCTTGTTCTTTAGCTGCAAGAGCCGGAAAGATTGTAGCTCCGATCCTTCTTCATGCAAATATGTGGTGGCCTTACTCAGTTAACACAAGTATCATAGTTTTGGGAACAATCAATTTGTTGGTTTCATATTTCTTATTGGTGAATTCGTTTGTTTTTGAATTTCAGTAATATTTTGAGTTTTAGCCAGAATCAAAAGGTGTCAACCTAGATGATGTTCATTTGGATGATGATGAAAACGTTGGAGAACAACAACCAATGGTAAAAAAATCGAAAGAATAATTGAAGCGGTTCGGTTTCAGTTTTCGATCCTTGAATGTAGAATATATCCTTATTTTCTGAATGTTCAGTGATGACGCAAGTTCATAAAAATTCAAGTATTCTGACTTATGAATGAATAATGTGATTCGCATAGAATAAACTCAAGACACCATATTGTTTTAGTTGTTTTTGTTGCACCTAGAAAAAAACATTCTAATCGAAAAAAATAAATCGAGCAGAAATAATATGGATGTTCACCGGAAGTCGTTGGCGACGAAAAACGTGTGTCTCCCTTCTTCCTCGAATTTCCTGACGACGATTCTTTTTTCTTTTTCTTCTTTTTTCTCGAAGCGTTGCCATAGATACTCTCTCTTCTTTTTTGCTTCCTCTGACATACTCATACACACTAACATTCTCCTCCCATTTTTCACATCAACTCTCTTTTTGATATGAAGAAAAAGAAGAATGCCTTGATTTTATAATCAGAAGCTGACGCCTCAAAAGAGACCTCCTCGTAATGCCAAAGCTTTGGTTTTCGAATGAAAATAGTGAATATCAACTGGAAGCTGAAGAAAAAGGTTCGTTTATTCTATTCAATTTTTTCTAGTGAACCTTTCCTAATCTGGGTCAAATTTTCAGCATCTGCCACATATTCCACTCTACGTACGGGTATTCTTAGTTTAACCCCTGGTGACCAGAAATGTCGTCTATACTGTAGTGGTCCTCGATGTAGATTCTGTGTTGTAGCACCTGGTCAACCGAATATTCAAGCTATAGATGGACTTTATTCTACATGGATCACTCCTGATATTCTTGCAATGGCACGTCTCCAGGAAGAACATTTTGTCAAATTGGGAATTGTGGATAAATTCAAAGAGTGAGTTTTTTCTGTTTTCGATGATGAATTGTATCAAATGAATGATGAATGATATTATAATTTCTTTAGAAATGAAATACAATCGGTCATTAATCTTCAAGAGAGTGGTGAGCATTCATTCTGTGGAAGTGGTAATCTCTCCAGTGGATTTAGTTATGATCCAGAGAATTTGATGAGAAGTGGAAGTGAGTTTTGATGACGTTTTGATAAACTTCAAACAGGTTTTTGTTTTTTGTTATGCCTGACGAAAGAATACTGAAAATCTAGGTGACAGAGTCAAAATACCTCATTAGCGAAAGAAAGGCATAAACTGTTCAAACATCATTTTTCGTTTTCGTAGTTGACTTTTTTCCGCTGGTTCGAAGACTACGGTAGCGTTCCCATGCTGGTTGCATATTTCTAACTGAAGAACAGAAATTCAAAAATCTATCAAATGGAACTTTCAGTCTATCACTACAATTTCCCACTCCCCGACTTCCAAGCATGCACCTCAAATCGACTACTGGATATTGTGAAAGTGGTGGACTTTGCTCTTTCTCATGGGAAAATAGCAGTTCATTGTCATGCAGGACACGGAAGAACTGGAATGGTGATTGCTGCATGGATGATGTATGCATTGGGAATGTCTCCAAGTCAAGCAGTTGATACAGTAAGAAGTCGTCGAGCAAAAGCAGTTCAAAGCAAAGAACAAGTAGAGACATTGCATAACTTCCGAGTGAGATTTTATAAAAGATCTCGAGAAAACAAAAAACAAAGTTTTCAGTTATTGATAAGAAACAATGGAGGGATGATTGTTCCAAAACAAAAACTGAGTCTAATCTCAGAATACGTCGCTTACAATCAGAAGTTTATAAGCAAACCGGAATCTAGGTTGTATGGGAAAATACCGAAGGTAAACCAAAGGGTTTCAATTTGAAAAACCGAACCAAAAACTTAAAACACTTCAGATCGTGTACACTGCAATGCGAATATCACTTCAAAAAATGTATTCATCGGTAAACTTCGAAATAGAAAATGATTTTCAAATGACGATTCGATGTGGTCCTCCATTACCTGAGAATAGATCATTAGATGAACAACTTTTGGATACTCAATTGAATGATGAAGGACACGAGAAAACACATTTTTGGTATTTGGATCAAGTCAAGAAAGGACTTTCCATCTCTACAATTAATCGACAACTTGAGGTTCGTTTCATTTTGAAAAATTGATGAAACATCGACCGATTTCAATTTCAGAATGAAGATTTCCGAGATATTCTTCGTCTTCTTGATCTATTCTTCCATTCCACATTCCATCAACTGACCCATAAAGAAGAAATATTCGCTGTTTTACAAAACTGGGATCAATCGGAAAAAGTATTTCTAACTTATTTTTTGTTTTTCTAAGAATTCGAATTCAGGATTGGTCTCCAACGTTTTGGTTTCTTCTGAAATGTATTCGTGAAATGCCCCGCCCACTTCACTTGGCACTCTCTCGTTTGGTCGCAAAATGGTTTCTTCGGTCGGAAATGGATTTAGCACCACGAATTAAACAAATCTTGTCATCATCCTCATCATCAGCATCTTCTTCAAACGAGTAATTTTAATAAACTCTATTTTATTCGAAAAATGACCGAAGACAACAATTCATAATACTTTGGCGGGAGGCTGAGAGAACATGTATAACAAATACAAAGAAGACAGAAATGTGAAGGCAAGTAGAAAATAGAGATTTTGTCTGATTACGGTTTACACATGACGATAATAAGGTGAGAGGCGAAAGTGACGAGAAAAATTGAACTTAAAAAGAAGAATTGTACCTAAATTACATGAGCCAAAGTATGTGGTTCACAACCGAAAATGACTGGGATTTTTGTGAGAGTGAAAAAAAAATTGTTGATACATTGGTTAAGCTCGGAAAGCATTAGCAGATGGGATTGGGGCACGACGATTCGATGGCTCCAGAAGGCGTTCCGTCATGTCTTTCTGAAGAAATGAAACTATGTAAGAGATATAAACCTTGTAAACGAACCAAAGCTTCCAACTCTTTTGCTGATACCATTCCATACTCGGTAACAAAAAAGTAAAAATGTTTATAAAGAGTGTTTGCATGTGGCTCTGCACCCAATTCTCGAATTCGATCGAAATGATGAATGTAGACGTGAACAAAGACTCGGAACAAACGTGTCAGAATCTTTTTACAAATTTGACGAAAATCCTTCGGGAATGAGACATCTGTAAAAAGGGTTGGACTGACTATAAAAGTGTTAGAGTTCCAACTCACTCGTGCTTGAAGGAAATATGCTCTCATCATTGATGCGAACTTCAATCCAATCCATTAGCAGCTGAAACAACCAATTATTCGATGTATCCGTTTACAAAACCATATAGTTGAAGGGAAGGGTGCAAATAAAAGCATGCATATCAGGTTTCAAACGCAAAAACAAACCTGCATATACTGCGGAGCTGGGAGTCTAGTCGGTTTCTTGTATTCGAGTCCGTCTTGCCACAGATATTCGTAGCGGGAACCTCCGCACATCGTAGGACAAGATTCACGAGTGCATACATCAGAAATGGTACCGTACATCAGATTGATACGATTGAAAAAGTCAACAGCTGAACGATAATTGAATTTCAATGATTCCGAGAACTGAAACTAACTATGAACTGCGAGCCAATCATCAAAGTTCTCACTCGGCGGCAATTTCACAGCATGACGTAGATCCACTCCAGAATGCAATGTTGCTTCGGCTTGTTTATGAAGACTATATCGAAGTGTCCCTTGTGGAAATTTCTTCTTCGGGCGGAATGTCTACAAACAACTTTTTTGTAATTTGAGAAGTTTTCTGATGACTTCATGTTAATGCGTAAGACCATTTACTCACATGTTTAGATTACTGTGAAAGTCAAACTCTAGTAATAGGAAATGTAAAAAAGAATGTTTATGTTTTCTCTCTGCGCATTTTTCTATGCATTGTCAAGGAAAATTCGAAATCTAACCTTGTGTTTGTTGACCTGCAAAAAATCGAGAAAGCTAGCCATTACTGCGAACAATGGTTGCGAATCTCTTCGTTTTTCGTCTCCACCGGCTGGGACAACGGCGCCCGAAGGCGGAGAAGTTTTACGTGGAGTAGACGGCAAAATTTCCGATCTGCAAAAAGAATTGGAATGAAGGAGCATGCTTTAATGAGTCGTAAAAAGCCAGTGGTGAACAGAAGGACAGCGGGCGAATGAGTAGTCGTTTTGCTCACTTTTTTCTCGGAAAGAAGAAAAACAGCATGGACGAATATAGGCGTGAATGAGTTGCGAAATGCGCAACGAAGTCTAGAGTTTTATGATGAAATCGAAATAGAACATTGTCCTCTGCCCCTAATTTTAAAATTCCTATTCCGCTTCGAGAAGGGGAACGAGGCAACATGTTGACAGATTTATGAGATATTTCGGAGATATTACCTGGATTTCCAGATCGGATCAGCTAGCACAGAAAGCGCGGAGTAAGAATAAAAGGATTTTGAGGGGTGTTTGGTGGGAAATTAGCGAATTTCGATGATGGATAGACCCTGGCGCGGCACTCTCTCATGCAGTTGGCCCCGAAGAAACAGCAAGAGAAGAGACATACACAATGAACATCATGCGTTGGGACGAAGCGAAAATAAGAGAGAACGCGAATAGAGGAGACGTAAAGATAAATAGGTAGCAGTTGAAAAGGATGGAGAAAAAGATAGAATATGTAAGAACGAGGAGACGTAGAGTATGAGGAATGGAGGGCATGGATTGTGTGGCAACGGAGATTTGATAATGAGCAGTTATGAGAACAAGAGAGGAGGAAACACGAGTGGTCCAGATTAACGAGCCGTGAAGTAATAGAGCATTACATTAACACACAATGGTCAGGAAGAATAAGCCCAGATTGTATTCCAGAGAATAATCCTTTCTGTATTATTGAGTCCTGTATAATTTTAAAATACAATATAGAGACGAAGCTTTGATTCAACTGATGGGTGTTAACACTAGTTGACTAAAAAGTTTCGTTTAGTGACCCTTTCGCAGTTTACCTATTCAAATATTTGATATATTCTAATAGTAAATTCCAGGTTAGTCATCATTTGCTGGGGCAGCAATACCGATATTGTACTTTCGATTGCAGACTTCACAATACTGAACACCGTACTTTTCTGTAGATTCGGAAGAATCTGCAGTGGGAATTGCATATTTATATTCTAGAAAGTGCGAGAATATAGGGTAATTATAAATAACTATGTAACTTCTAGACTTGTTCCCCTTTCCATTTCGAATGAATTGCAATAGTGGATTCGAACACAGTGCAGGCCTACAGTAACTTTTCAAATTTTCTTTTCGAAAGTACACAATGTAGAAGGACAATGGCCAATTCAACATCTCATTATCACACCATATTGTGGACGAAAGTACTTGTCATTTCAAAAGTGAATTTCGACGCCATGGTCGTTTTTAAAAACACACACGGAACATGTTTTGAAATCGGATTCGAACTCCTGATGCAAATGTCAGAGAAAAAAAATTATTCGAACCTAGTTTCACTGAGAAAATGAACTAGTGGAAGTCGAATAAGAATAGTTGACACTATTCTACGAGTAGTGACGTTTTTGAATGACAGCCGGTTGGTCCGGATTCAATGTCATAACTAACTAAAGTTCTGTCAAGAGATTTTTGTTTTGTACAAGAAGAAAGGTAAAATGGTAGAAACCGAAGAATGCACGTTCCACAAGAATTAATTCCCGACTGAATGTTTGTTCGCTATTTCATGGCATTCAAAATGTTTAATGGGATATGCAAATTTCTGATACCAAAAGTATCTGAACCAACCTTTGTTTATTAGGCGTGTCACCACGTTGGAGTACATCCGGCAGACCGTAACAGTTGAGAAGCGACATTGAGAAGACACTCGTGGACCTCTGGAAATCGAAAATGAGTTTGCGAGATTGAGAATCAGCTTTAAAAAAACGTGAAACATTGAAGCAAGATTTCACGAAAATTCAGAAGTTGAGATCTTAGAATTTTTTATTTCTGCAAAGAAAAGCATAGATGTTTTGGACTGGAATTAATAAGATTTTATCAATCTAATCTACTTCAGAGTTGGCTGTTTTTGCCTGTTGGGCCACCAAGAGTGAGGGAGAATGCTTCCAATAAAAGCGAAAGTTCAAGAGAAAATTTTGTATAAGTTGTATCTGAATTCAAAATTTTTAGAAATCAGATCGAGGAAAATTTTTCTCGAACGCAAGCAAATACGTGAGCTTTTGGAAGCCTCAATAAGCTTCTTTCAGTACTGTTGTTTGAATACGTGAAAGTTCCAAAGTCCTTCAATCTTTAACTGTCGTCGTTTACGGTGCATCGGTGTCTGCATTTCGCTACCGTAACTCACGGCAGAATGCAGAATGTAATATTTTAAAATTCAAACTTTTTTTCAACTTGGCCCACAAAATTAAGTTCAATTATTATTTTCAATGGTTCCGTTTTCTTTCAATATTTTTTCCGATTGCTCAAACATTTTTCCAATTATCAGTGTGTAACTTTTCCAAAGTTATTGCTCTAAATACCACCTGTCCTGTTCGATTACTTGATGTATATGATGCAAACAGATATGCTTCTTCAACAGATTAAATCCAATCTAGTCCCATGTGTCCATTCGAAACTGAAAAGTCTTATGCAGTTTCCGTCGTTTTCCTAGAGGATCGCTTTTGAGCAGCTCTTCCCCATCGTCGCGCGTCTCGGTTTTTCTTTTTCTCCTTCTTGCGCCCTCTAGGCCTCTCGCTCCCTTTATTTTCATCGCACTTGGCTTCATGCCAGCTGGCTCCCTCCATTTTTTCCGCACTATCTCATCTAGTCTGCCACTATCCAGCTTCACTGAGGGAAGACCACCACTACCTCATTGAGCTGTGCTGGCATCGAGTTCGATTTTGAAACTTTGAAAAAGAACCCAAAGGTTACTTTTCCGAACGCTTTTGATTTTCATTTGTTTGCCGTGCATTGTTTAATTTCGAATTTTTGTCTTTTTCGCGAAAGTTCCACAATCCCTCTGGAGCTTGCTCCGTCAAGAGTTTGTCTCGCTCTGTTCGACCAGCTGTTCAGAAAGCTTCTCGTATCATTTTTTGCATCGCATCTCTCGAATTTTCTTAACCAATCTCACGTAAACTACTTCTTATTTTCTATTTTTTTTTGTTATGTTCCCATCTATTAATAGCCTCGGAAAAGTGGTGATCCATCTAGAACTTTCTCGTATTTAGGATATGTAATGGTTGCATTAAAATGCGAGGTGTGGTCTGTATTTATCCATAAAAATTTGAACAAAATTAATACGTGGGTGTTCGTTTCAGACCGTCTCTAGTTCTATTATTGTTTTGCCTTCTCAATCATTTTCTTTTCACTTACAACAACTTTTCTAAAACCATCTATAAATAGCGGGGATGAAATAAACAATTGCGCTTTTGCAAAAAAGTATAAAAGTGAATATCTCTCCCAATTTTCCGAAACTTTTGCATTTTTCTTTGTTCTTTTCTTAGCCGGCATGCGTACGTGTCACTTTTGAAGAACAAAGAAATTGCAAATGAAAAGAAATATTACCGTAGACTGACCCCTCTCTCTGTCTCCTGTTGCACTTTCGCTCTCCAGTCGTATTGCATCATTTCGTTAGTAACAAGATTTCTCACATAGTTTCAATCAAGTACCATTTTGAATAAAAAGCCCTTTGAATTTGTAGTGAAGAAGAATTCTTGGTTAACTCTCTTTTTCTCAAATGTAACATGAAAATGGATTTTATCGTTCGAATTTTCGATGAGTTTTCGCTGAGTCGACGAAAAGAAAAATAGATTTTCTCTTTTTGAAGACATGTTTTTACTTTTTCCTTTTCGGGAATGTGTTGATTTATGATCTTTCACGCGACAAAATCCTTCTCTAGAGTCTCTAAAATCATGAAAATGAAGGCTCTCCAAGTAATTCTGCTAGTTCTCTAACTTTCTCTCTATCAAAATGCGTTTCATAAGTTGAGAGAAAATACTTTATCCCAGACGCGGTGACGTCATGAGAGCAACAATACACGCTCTCTGTGCGCAGCTTGCTTGATTGCGAAAGAACGTCCCCTTTCTTCGAATGTACGACCTTCAATGTACCTATTCTAGCCCCGCCCCCAGTCGAATCATAACATGCCTGTCTGCATTTGGTTAGCCAACCTCCACTTGGCACTCGTCCAATCTTCTCCAACATCCAATTTGAAAAAAGATTAGACAAAAAGATGGAAGAGAAGGAGGAGAAGATACACCTCACGTCTCTTCATTCTTCCATTTCAAATTGATTGCTCACTTCCCTTGTCTCTGTGCATCTTTCGTGAACTTCACCAATAGGTCAGAGGGATCTGTTTCTCTTCGTTTCGATTCTTCCTGCGTCTCGTTGCCTTTGACATTTGACGAGGAGCGATGAAAAGAGCACCGTTTACACCCCACCCATCGCGTCAGAGTACGTCCGATGGTCTTTCTTCCCATGCAATATCACCTATGAAAACGAAGAACCATTGACCCATTTTATTCGAACTTTTTATTTTCGAAGAATTAAAAGCACAATTATTAATGGAACCTTCAAAGTTGCACTCTTGTCCGTTTTTTTTCTCCCACTCTGAATAATCCGTATCCTGCGGCATAGCTTCTCGGCACCTTTTCGAATACTCTTTTCTCTTTACGGATTATTTTTGAGCCTCTACTGCAACATAAATTCAACAATCTCGTTGTCAAATTTGCTTTTTTTCTTCATTGCGTATCTCTCCTGGCCAACCTTTACTGTGTGTGATTGTTAACAAATCCGGGGTCGCAGCACATCGAGCAAACAAAGAACGTTTTTTTTTTTTGAAAAGTTGCATCCGCCGTGGTATAGGGAATGAGGAATATTATTTTCTCCGAACGTTTCCTGCATCTGTTTTTTCCGATGCCCTTTCACTAAAAACACATGTCTGGCACACTATTACCGTAGTCAACGTTTGAAAATGTGTACGTTTTTGTTGATTCATTGTTATTTATAATATCTATCTGGTGAGAAGTCACGAGTCAAAATATTATGTTGACGAACTAATTAGAAGCCGGGTGAAGTCAACATAAACACATGGCATCAGTATTGCAGGAAATTTTGCTTTTCTTTCTATCATTTTGGTTAGGCAAATACTCATTGACTGCAGGTCTCATTGACTACATTTACTCATTGACTGCACAGTCTCATTGACTGCAAGGTCTCATTGACTGCAAATTGCTCATTGACTGCACTGTGCTCATTGACTGCAAAGTCTCATTGACTGCAATTTGCTCATTGACTGCACTATGCTCATTGACTGCTAAGTCTCATTGACTGCATTCTTGAAGCAGTTAACTACCACAATCCTATCTGAATATTTTCCCGGACTTATACTCTAAATTCCAGAAATACTTCTTGAGATGCAATGTTAATCACAAGACACCTATGAGTTTGGAAATTAAGAAAACTACTTACACATTTTGTGAAAGGAACACTATTCTTGCTCCAGCTCTTATTCAGTGAAAGCTGCTTCGAAAAATATCAGGATTAGTTGATTGAGGCTTAGGTTTTCCATTATTTTTCTAAAACGCAATCGGGAAGTAACTGATCAAAATTCTACAGATCAAGGAAAACTGTTTGCTCTAGACCTAAGCCTATGATAAAAACCTAAGCCTATCATATATGATGAAGCAGTCAGAGCGCAGTCATTGAGTATAATGCAGTTAATAAGACTTTGCAGTCAATGAGCATGGTGCAGTCATTGAGTATAATGCAGTTAATAAGACTTTGCAGTCAATGAGCATGGTGCAGTCAATGAGCAAATTGCAGTCAATGAGACTTTGCAGTCAATGAGCATGGTGCAGTCAATGAGCAATTTGCAGTCGATGAGACCTTGCAGTCAATGAGACTGTGCAGTCAATGAGTAAATGTAGTCAATGAGACCTGCAGTCAATGAGTATTTGCCTTTTGGTTATCGGTCCGTATTTCTCTTGTGAATCGAACATAGAAAAATCTTTGGTCTTATCTTATCTCTTCCAGATTCACATTTTCAAGAAATCTACAGAAAATTAGAACAAAAGAACTCGAGTTCTAACTGGGGAATCATAGATAAGACAAAGTTGTCATCAACCATGTCACTTACTAAAGAACGACCAGTTACAAAACATTCTCTTCTTGCAAGACAGCCTTCAATTTTTTCTCACCTCCTAGCGTATTTTTTGTGTTAACATTCATCACATACAGTCACATATATCTTCCAATGTGGGCGAGAGCGGACGTTTTACACTTTGTCGCGGACAGACTATTGATAATGGTCTCTGACGAATTCTCTAAACTCCTATTTCCTCTATAGCTCCTCCCTTTTTCTCATTCTTCCTGATTCCAAACACAGCGTCTCAGTTTGTTTTTCATTTTTTTGTAATCTTTTTATTTTTAGGGGTAATTATCGTCTCGGATCGAGAAGTGCGCGGCGAGTTTTCTCACGTCTTGTCACCGTTTTCGCCTACACCACAGGCGAAGGGCCCTGCTGAGCCAACGCAACTCTACATCCCGACTCAAATCAACTCAATCTCTCCTACGGATTCCACCGTCTGGTAAGTGCTTTACTTCCTGGATTTTTCAGATTAGATACCAGAGACAGATGAAGGAAGGAAATATAAAATTAATGTTCTTCAAAACTCAGCTTGATTCTTCCGCATTTTTATAGCGATAGATTTTTCCATTCTTCTCGAATCAAAGTTCGCCCAATACATTTTTCTATTTGAATTTGAGATTTTCTGCAATGTATTAGCTAATGGCATTAAATTCGAACAAAGATACTTTCATCTAGTCTCTTAGATGCCCTCTTTTCGGCAAACATTGCACAACGGTTCAATTCCGTTTACGTCAAAACGATTCACCGGAAAGCATATATTAAAAATAGGTGACGCCAAAATGATCACAAGAGTGGCGGAAAGTGGTAATAGACTTGAAGATAAAAAGTGTTTATTTCTGGCTCAAAAATTGGACTGTTATCAGAGACCATCAGCTGTCGGCAAAAAAATTCGCTGCTGATAAACAGGGTGCCTTTGTGTTTCTTTCATTCTTACCTCCCCTTCCCATGAAGCTTGAATCTAAAATTATTTATTTTTAGAACAGTCTCAAAGATGTTCTTCGATATAACAGTACTCGTTGTCATTGGTGCTGTCATAGCATTCATTTTGGCATTCGCTATTGGTGCCAATGATACTGCAAATTCGTTTGGAACTTCTGTTGGAAGCAAGGTAAGAGCTTTTATTCAGCCTAACATTTGCTAGTCCAATGACTACAGGTGTTGACCCTCCATCAAGCATACGTATTGGCTAGCATCTTCGAAACACTTGGAGCATGCCTTCTTGGTTAGTTGAATTGTTTGTTTCGACCATCATAGTATTTGTTTTAAAATGAACATATTTCATGTGTATATTTACCTACTGTTTTGTTCCAGGACATCAAGTGACCGATACTATGCGCAAAGGTGTCGTTGACATTAACTCGTTTGGTTTCGTGGATGGCAATTACACCATGTCTAATGAAACCAAGGACCAAAATTTGATGTTGGGACAAATCGCAGTCCTTACCGGTTGCGGTGCGTGGATGTTGCTGGCTACTGCATTCAAGCTGCCCGTCTCTACAACTCACTCCATTGTCGGTGCCACCATTGGATTCGCTCTTGTCGCTCAAGGACCAGAACTGATTTTTTGGAAACAAATTTACAGAATCTGTAAGTTATGAAATGTTTTAGATGCTATTTAAAAATTAAAATATAGAGAGTTTTTATAATTTTTAAAATTTTAGTTGCGTCATGGATAGTTTCTCCACTCCTTTCTGGTATCATGTCTGTCGTGATCTACAGTTCTCTCGATCATTTAGTTTTGAGACGTGTAAGTTGAAACATGCTACTCAAGCCTTCATTCATTTCTAACATTTACAGGAGCAGCCTCTTCACAGCGGAATGCGAGTTCTCCCATTCCTCTACTTCCTCTGTTTCTCGTTCAACGTCTTTGCCATCGTCTACAAAGGACCTGAATGTGAAAATGTATCATCACGTTTTGTTTTGCAAAAGTTTTATTTCAGTTTTGATGATGAATAATCTCAGTCTCGTGCATTGTCTCATTATCTCGACCACTTTCGGACTGGCTGTAGCTGTGGTTTTCGCTTTATTCTTGGCCCCTTATCTCAAGGACCACATCCTTAGTATGTTTAAGATTTGGAGTATGAGGTTAGCTATTGTCGATAAGGCACTGATCTTTCAGTTCAGATGTCTTATCGTTTAATTTCGTGAGGTGCCTAAAAATCTAATTCTTTTATAAATTCCAGGTGGCCAAGTTATTGATAAACCGTTTATATTTCACTAAATCAAACTTGTTTCAGGCAAAGAAATTCTCGAAATCACTGGAAAACAACGCCACGGTCATCATAACGAGAGCAGCAGTCCCAAACAGAAAGAATTGGAAATGGAAGAAGGAAACGGAAAGTTCATTGAATTAAAAACCAAGAATGAACAGCAGAGTATGCCCTTTTTTAAAAATACGAGCAATATCCTATGAATTTATAGAGGCTCTTCTCGATCAACCAACAATTGTTGTGAGCACTTGCCCTACAAATGGCGATTCGATTTCTTCATTCACCAATCCAAAGAACACAATTCGTCCAGCATCCTCTTTGGCATCGTTTTTCCGCTCATGCAAGCCAGAAGATCCACAAGCTTCACGTCTCTTCTCGCTTCTTCAAGTTATGACTGCCTGTTTTGGAGGATTCGCTCATGGAGGAAACGATGTCAGTAATGCGATTGCTCCACTTGTTTCGCTTGTTCTGTACTGGCGCGATAAATCATTATTGTCTGAAACCTCGACTCCGTGGTATATTCTTCTATACGGATCCATCGGAATGTGCCTTGGTCTCTGGGTTCTCGGACATCGGGTCATTTATACAGTTGGAGAGAATCTGACGAAGATCACCCCAGCATCAGGTTTTTCCGTTGAGTTTGGAGCTGCTGTCACTGTTCTGATCGCATCAAAACTTGGCCTCCCGATTTCATCTACACAATGCAAAGTAAGTGTTATCTTAATATAAAACATATACTGAATATATTCAGGTCGGATCTGTTGTTGCCGTTGGATTGATTCAATCGAAACACGAAGTTCATTGGGGGGTCTTCCGAAACATCTCACTCTCTTGGATTGTCACTCTTCCTGTTGCTGGTAAGTAATGCTATCTTTTGAACTTCTGACGCATTCGAAAAAAATATGTTTAATGGTTCGTTTCCCTTTCTAATCGGGTCATTTTTCAGGTCTCCTGTCCGCTGGAACCATGATGCTCCTTCAATCGCTGTATGCCTAATCCCCATTTTCAGTATTTCTTCTAACCGCATTTCTTTATATCCCCTTTTTTCATAATTTTAAGTACATTTTCTGCATAATTTTAGAATGCGTACGACAACTCCCACCCTAACCCGTTATTTTTCAATCCGAAAAAATTGTTTTGTTACATGTTATGAAGCTATAGGATATTCGAACCATAGCGAATTAGCCACATCTTTTGTCTCTTACCGGTCAATTTTCCCCTAATTCGTGGTAGGACATTGTTACCTTTTCTGCTTTTCAAACTTTCTTTTTTTTTCAAACGCTATTTTCTCTCGACTTTTCTATTGTTTTTTCTTGTTTTGTTATAAGAGGATCAGCACATTTTTGATTTTCTCCCCCAACACGCTTTTTTGTTAACTCATTTCATATTTTATTAATTTTCTTTTCTCCTTTTCCTTCGAAAGCTTGGAGGATTTTCTTTGAGAAAAGAATTCCCCTTCATGCATTTCACTTCTCATTCCTTTTTTATCTAAAGCTCCCAAGACCGCGCAAGGTTGTCTTCCTTCTACATTCAATGATCCTTTTATCTTCCCCCGACTGAACCTATACCGACTCCATGAATTTCTTGCTTTAACTTCCCTCCTCCCTTTCCCTCTTCTACAAAAATTCACTTCGGCTGGTTGTTGTCTGCGATAGCTAGAATTTTTAATGAGAATTTTAGCCTCGCCTTCTACAGCTTTGACCCAACCCTCATTTTCTCATTGTTTTATCTTCAACATCCCCATTCAAAAATAGGCAATAAAATATTATTAAATGCCAGACAACACATTACTCTCACAGATGCAAACCTCCTCATTCACCCAATACAGTTCGTTTTGTTCAGAGGTGGTGAGGGGCGAAAGCCTCGCCGCCTCCACACAAAATGGAGAGCAGAAGAATGGAGGGATGTTGCACAGATTTGTCTGTCGCCGCCACCTTCATCTGTACTATTTCTCGCCGGCGGATCGAGTATTTACCGAGCTCTCAAAACAGGAGGAGATGATTCGATGGAGGAGAACTGACTGACTGAATCGTCTCTCTATCCGCGCGCATAACCGTACGATTTCGCACACTTTCAACACAACAACCAGACTATTTTTTCAATCTCTGAGAGAAACTTATCCGTTTGACAACACAAACTACTTGGGATATTCCCTTTTTAAACCGAAATGATCTTTGTACTCACATCTTGTGGTTTCCACGTGGATAAAAAAAACTTCAGAAGAATCTGGATGAAACAGACACCACTTCTGAATATCCAGGGATTCAACAGAAAGACTTTTTTTTTCAAATTATGAACAACTTATTCAGTTTTTTCAGCTGGAAATTTTTTTAAAGCCAAAATTAGCAAGTAAAAACACTGAAATGATTGGCTCAAAGAAATCTTTTTTTCTGAAAATCTGAGAAATTTTTCTGAAATTTTTCTGAAAATCTGAGAATCTCAATCCGTTTGAACTCTCTATGAGTCATCATTTTTAACAAATAATTGTTTTGTAAATGTTACGAAAGAAACAAGAGTCTTCGAATGATAGGATATGAAGAAATTCTTCTGACTTTTGAAATCCAGATTCCAGATATCGATCAATCTTCCATCAGAAAGTATCACAATATTCTCATTAAAGCCAAAATTAGATTCAAACTATTAAGAGTTCAAATTATTAATTATTTTGCTCCAGAAAAAACAGTTTTTTGAAATCTCGATCTGTATAATACATTTGGATTTAAGAACTCAAAAAAGCATATCTGTTAGGGAGTAAGAACACTTACAGTAATCCTAGACTTTTCCTATTTTCATTTCATTTTGTTTCCAATTCCTTAAAATTATTGAGCTCTTTTTATGGACCACATCGGAATGCGTATTTTCTGTTTTCAAGAAATTGTTTTTCGAGTAAATTCTAAATTTTGTACAAGGTTTGAACTCATTCAGAACTGTCTGACAACTTGACAATTCTTCAAAAAACACAAATGAACCTCATTCTAAACTATTTAATCTCTTGATTTCTTTACCTACTGATGTTGATCTTCCAACTCATTTCGATTGAAATGGATGGATTCTGAGAAAACAGAGATATCTGTTTGTATGTATGTGGTCAAAAACGTTTCCTGCGCGAGGGAGCAGAGATTGATCAAAACTTCTCCCACGCACCATTTCTGATTTGCAAAATAAAATCGATCTATTTGGAAAAATTATTTTGATTCGTTTCCTGAAAGCAGTTGCACCTAACAAAAAAGAGGTTCCAAAAAAGAAAGTTAACTCATTTAGCTCTTCTGAAATCGATTCCAAAAAACAAATATATAATTATTTTTAGTGAAACCTATGAATTGATTGTTCTGAGCAAAAACGAATTGAACAGTTACGTTAATCCATCATATTCCGCTTTCTCTAAATTCTAACTTAGTCCCGTGATTTCTATGTGCTTGTTCACTTTATCTCTACTCATTTTCTTCTTTTTTAAACAAGCCGTATCCTCATAAACTGTACCAAAGTATCTCATTTTCCATTTAGCACTCTCCACTCCCTTGAAGGGAATCAAGACCCATTCAATATCGTTTTGAGACTCTCACGAATTTCAGCGGATTCTCAAACAAGCTGTTGCGTTCAATTTCGAAATTAGATTGTTAATTACAGAGGATAAAAAAGAGAAAGATCTGGCATCTGATATACACAACTTTACGAGTGTCAGAACAAAGAAAAAGAAATTCAAAAAACTTGGAAATCGTTCATATTATACCCAAAAAAGTTCAAATGTTCGTTTGTGATCTGTTCTCACAGTTGTCCACTATTCCCCCTCTTATTCACTTTCCCTTTTAGATCACCTCTCTAATTTATGGTCCGAATCCTTTTCGTTTCTTTGTTCATTTCAAAATGAAGACCCATTTACCGTATCGGAGTGCCTGCTGCTTCGGTCCACCTCTTCTTTTGAATTGAAGTCTCCGCCCCCTATCATTTCATTCTGTGGTCCTAGTTTGTCACCAGTCGTATTACTTAAAAACAGAGAGTGTCTATCCGAGAAGCTGTGATATTTCATTTGGTTTATGTGTGAGTATATCTGGGGAGTGTATACATATGTATAACCCTTTCTTTATTCTATTTTCAGCTGTCTTCTTCCTTTCCATTCCTTGTTCTACTTATTCTCACGTCTTCTTCTTTTTTATTTCGTATCAAAATCAGAAATTATTTTCCTTGGTTTTTCGTTGAAGAGTTCAATGAATTATCCCCTTATTTTCATAAATGGAGTCATATCGAAAGTATCATATTTCATTCCCAAATAGGTATACACACTCCTTTCCATTTGGATATGCCTACTGAGAGACGGATTATGAAATACGTTTTCATTTTCATTCCACTTTTTGTCCTTTCCATTTGAATACTTCATTTCAAAGAAGAACATCTGTTACTCTTCTTTGGAACAGGAGAAAGTGATGATGTCCTTCGTTTTCTTTGTTCTAAATTGGATACCTGGGTGGCCATGGGAAAAGTGGAAACAGGTGTGAACAGACGGGACGAATCCTTCTTTTTTTGGAGATGGGAAGAAGCTTGATTTAATTTCTGATTTCGGAGAGTCGACGATTTCAAAAACACAGTTCAAATCTTTATGTCATACTTAATATTCAATCCTAGGTTTCACGAATGTTTTATTGGCTTCAAATTTCTCAAATTAATTTTTTTCTGTTGTTTTCAAAAGTTAAACAATAGCAACTAATATTAGTTTTCGAAAATTAGAAAAGTGCTTATTTTCTCCATTTTCTAATATCAGGAAAGGTCTGAAAAAGAAACTTTGTGGTACTGATTGGAAATTAAAATTAATTGTGACGCGGTATACTTCGAATGACTTCGGAACATCTACTGAAACTAAATTCCTACAGTAGAACCGGTCACTTTAGTTCAACGGGAAACTATCTAGAACAATTTTCTTTTCTTTTCCCTCATCTCAAATCCCAAAAAATGAATACTTTTCAAAGGTGATTCCCAATTTCTCAAATCACTTCACACGAACTTTGGTGTGTTTATACAGTAGTAGACGGGTTGACTCTCCATCTGTCTATTCCTTTTGTTTTAAACCACTCAACTTTTCTTTTCGTTTCTTTTCATCCTTCGATGATGAATCTATTCCTAATTTTGTTTCATAAATACTAAAGTTGATCTTATTTGAATATCCATCTCTATAATTGGATCATTTCTATTTTCAGTTGTTATTTGGTTCCAAATGGTCAAGAAAAAAAAAAAGAAAAGAATGGAATAAGTGTAGAAACATAATGCAGCGTGACGGCACCCGGAAAAGTGTCTGCCGGAGTGCCCGAAGAGCATCATTCCAATGGCTCAGCGGCGGTCTTTTCTCTCTCCATATCCACTTTCTTCACTGAAAAAAAAAGAAAAGAGTCCCCGTGTCCACATTTTTTGGTGGCGAGAGTCTTCGAGACGCAGGTGCTAAAAGAGAGCAAAACTCGCAAAACGACTATAGTTGAAACCATTGATATCCGTCCGAGTGAGGAGCCGCCCGGCCATCTTGCTTCTCTTTTCTGTGGGCTTCTTCATTCCTCGACTTTCTCTCTACTTCCAAATGTTCTCTCTCTCTCTTTTTTTCATTCTGATCACTCTCTTTTTTGCCTCATTTTTTAATTAATTCGTTTTATGGGACTATGACGTTTGGGCGTGCTCATAATCCCAAAATAGCGACGTAACACTGATGAATCATTCATTTTTCTCTGCAAACTCTTATCAATTGGGCTTATGTGATCCATAACTGGTCTAGCATTGATGTTTCAAATACTTTATTTTCACAAAAAGAGCCTCCATTCATGAACTTTATTCAGGGTCACCACATAGGGAGTTGCTTTTATTCATATTACGTTTTCACAATGAAGGCTTTATGAAGAAAAACGACAGGGAGTTCAAAATCTGATCATGGAGCATAAATAAATCTGCAACTTTCTCATTTCCAAGACTTGGTATTTCCAAATGTTTCCAACGAGGATGCAATATAAAACATTCTTATGAGTTCCTTCAGCCTGCTTATTGTTAAACTTTCAACATTTTGGGTTTTAAACAAACATTCAACTAGAAATTCCATGTACCTCTAATAGAACGGCACGTCATTTACTTAGCATACCTTACCTAAGTTTTCCAAAAAATTTCTCAACTGGAGGTGGTGTGACTTCATTTTCTAATTTTATTGAAGATCTTTTCAAAATATATGAACCAAGTTTCTTAGTCGTTTGAAGTCATTATCAAGTTTATGATGATGTTCGAAAAAACATAAAACGTGCAATATTTTTTCTTTTCATGACTTACGTCAATAATTAAGTTATCCGTCTGGTTTCCGAAATAGGTTTTCTAAATTGAACGGAGTTTCTTGATCAAAAAAGATTACATATAAATAAGTTCTCATTTAAGTCAACTGAGGGAAATTTCAGAAGTTTTCAGAAATGTCTTTTTCTTTTCAGTCTCTCACTCTCTCTTGTAAATCTATGAACCTACGAAAAACAAATTCTCATGTTTCTGAATTTTTGGATACCTGGTTCAAATCATTTTTGAAACTTTTCTTTCATAAGTCTCTACTCCTAATTTTTAGTAATCATCTGGATTTTATGGTTCACAGCTTTCGTTTCTAAATAGGATGCCTTCAGTGTCAGAAAAGAGATTAGCAGACCAGAATTTAGAGCAACACAGTATTTCGAGCACAACATTCAGGACAAGATACGAAACATGAAAAGAGTATCAGAATGAGAAGAAAATACAACAGAATAGTTAGGGATAGTCAAATGGAGAATATTTGAAAGTGATTATAAGGTTTTGAATAGAGAAGAGTATGATTCCATCACTTACCATCACCGAATAAGGAGAGAAATGTTCCGCATTCGTTTTTTTGTGAATGAAACAGCATACATATGTCGACACTCACACTCTTTCTTATTCTCTCTCTCACCCACTTCGTGAGCTTTTCCCGGGTCGTGTGAGTCTCGAATCAAAAGAGAAAAAACGGAGAGAGATAGAGAGACGGAGAGTATTCGAGAGCTCTCCGCTTTGCAGTATCGATCCGAGCCCCCTGAGCTTCCTGTCTCTGCGTCAACCCTTCGAGAGCATCGGAGCTCTCTCTCGGGTTTCTGAAGCCTGAAGAAGACGACGACGGCGACAGTGGTGGCGGCAACAGCAACAGCAGCAGCAGCGGTGGCGGCGGCAAAGCGGAGACGAGACGGCAGACGGCCTGAGAGCTTTATACATCTTTGTGGGAGCAGAAGCAAGTGCTGCTGCTGCTCTTGGCTGCTTCTACACTGGCTCCCGACTGACTGCCTCTCATCGTGTTTTGGCGGATGGGGGATGGATTGGTGGAGAGTGATGGTGTGACGGAACGAACGGACCCAATTGATGGACCTCCCCTCCTTTCTTCCTCCTTCACCCACCCCCGCTCTCCCCCCTTCACTCAATTTTTTTATTAGTCGTCGTTTTTGTTAACTCTTTTATTTTATTTATTGTTTTTTTTTCCCAAATGGCCGCCCGTCTCGTTTGCACTTTTAAAGGACCAAACTTGTTTATTATTTCAAGTGAAATTGACTGATTGAATCTGTTTTTAGATGCCTTAATTAGGTTAAAACATTTCTAAGTATTCATTATTTTTTAAACTGAGAAAAAAATTTTTGAAAAATTTTCTTTTCAAGAATTGTTTTAAAGTTTCAAACATATTGAAAAACGTTTTGGTTTACTACTATAAATCTGTTAGTTTTCACCTGAAATGAACTATATTGTTCTGAAACTTTTGGTGATTCGAAAACTTCAAACCTAGCCTATTTCTTTGTATCAATTCCTAAGAGTTTCTTATCCCACCTAATTGACGATTTTTTTTCAAACTTCCATATCAAATGAAAGTTACTATTCAATTTCCCACCTTTTCATTTGAAATTCCGGTTTTTGGAAGACGTTGCGAATTATTGGAAACTATCCAAAGTTTTATATTATTCTGGTCCCATATTTATTTTCAATGCTTACCAGCTGAAAAATTCCGTATCCAGATCCAGAGTAAATAAGATTTGTTTTCCGTAAATCATTCGTTGTTTTGATAATTGTGAATTAGTTGTACCTGGTTCTACCAGTTCATTAGCTTTCCATCAAACCCATGGGATTTTATCATTCCTCCATTGAAAATCTGGAAGCTTTATGCTCGTTCAAAATGCTCTCAAAATGAGACGACAGATTTATTTTTCAAAATAGATTTTCCAACAAAAAGTTAAGGTTAGAGTTATTTTCGGTGATTTTTTTGTTTCAGAAAACAGACTTTCTTCCTCTGAAAATGATATTATTCTCTGGTTCTCACACAGTACTGTCTCATAGCCGTTTAACATATTTCTTGAACGTCAATTTCTCACATTAGTCCTCTCAGTCCCACAAAAATCGTTTTCCTGATCCCACAGTTTCTCAAAGCTGTCATCTAATTTGCCCCTTTCCACTCCCAAACTTGATTTACATTCCGTAAAAGTCCATAATTTGTCCCTTCTTCAACAACGTCTTCTAATACCACCTCCTCTCCTTCAATTTATTACTGTATTCTCACCTTCAACTGATCCATTTCTATCTTTCTGGACCTCTTTTTCTCTTTTAGTATTTCATTCAAATCGAAATTTTGTCGTGTCAAAACATCGATTCGTGACCTATAACCGATGAAAAAAACGGCAGCAGTCAGCAATGGCAGCACACATTTTAATCATCAAATTAATATGAAGACGTGAGAATAAGAGGAGAGGAAGAATAGAATTATCGTGTGCTCTCCGGCAGGCCGCCGTCCTGTTTTAAAATTCTCCCCCTCAGTGACTGGGTCGCCTGCTGGTCCCCGGCTTTTCCGAATTTTCGTCTTTTCTTTCCCTTTTCTTTCTTCGTTTTCCTCTCGAATTCTTCCTTTTTTCTTCTTATTCATCGTCTTTGGAAACATCTTTTTTTGAGAAAAAAGTTTGAATTAAAAAAGAGAATAAGTTGTCAATTTCATGTCAATTTTCAATTTTTTTTGTCCTTTTTCATCCGGAAATTCGCGGTTTTGAAAATCAATTTCTCTCTAGAAACTGGAATTTCGGAACAGAAACTTATTTTTTTCGTCTCCTCTTTTTTCTTCGAACAACTAATCTCCCTCACACGTTACCCATCATTTTTCGCTCTCTCAGACGCTCCTTTTTTCTTTTTTTCGACACAAAATTTCGTGGGTGACGAAAAAGAAAAGAAAAAAAACTCGAGTTTTTGTGCATATTTGTGATGGCCGGATGGTGGTGTAGGAGGACGTCTCCGTCGTCAAAAACTGCAATTCTGCGCGTAAATATGGGCGGTTCGGCGAGGTGATGAACGGCCCCCGACACCCGCTGTCCAGATAACGTTTTGTGCTTCAACTGGAAGAAAAAAAAGGAAACGGAGACGAAAAATAGTGGGTTTAGCACCCTTTACTCCCTTTTCTACTCTTCCTCCCACACTTCCCAAACACACCGAATTTCAAACGTTTTCATTTGTTTTTTTCTTTTTTTTTCCGGTCTGTTTTTGGAAGATAGAATATGAAAAGAAGAAGAAAGAAGAAGCCTTATTTACGGCTTCAAACAATATCCTACCACTCCATTTTTACATATTTTTACCAAGTTTTTAGTTTCCAGTCAGTTCTAAAAGAACTGAAAACTCATTCTGTTTTTTAGTCTAGCAAACATTCCAGATATGGAGAAAAGATTTGATACTGTCAGAAATTTTGAGTGCTGTGTTTTTGTTTTTTTTTTGAAATCCTTGATCAAACTCAGTACTCGAGAGGAGATTCTGAAAACAAGGTTCATATTCGTATAAATACCGTAATCGATACATTATGTCCAGAAGTTTGATTTCGAGATTCAGATGTTGCAGTTGCTTTTTTAGAAAATTATTGTATTCCATTACGCTCCGAACATCAAATCCGCTGTTTTTTTTTCAAAATTACAGTTTCTTTTATTCCAGACTTTGCAAAAAATTGTTCAATTTCTACTACAGTTATTATCCAAAGTCGTTGATCCAAGTTCTGAAAGAATGACTAATCCGTTCTGAGATCTTCATTTTCAACTTTTCCCTTTCATCTCTAAATCTTCGTGTCTTTCTAATCCCTCCCGATACATTTTCAGCTCGTCTTTTTCATAAAGTTTCATATGTATTGGTTCCTCATTTCTTCCTCTCTCTCTCTTCACTTCAAATCTCCGTCACTTTTTGGTCAGAAGTCCTTTAAAAAACGAAACTTTGATCGTCACTCTCTTCTTTTTTTTTACTTGTCTTCCTTCTCCAACTTTCTCCGTTTCCTTTCCTTTTTTTTTCAAAAGGACATTGCTCTTTTCCCTCCTTCTCCTTTTTTTTCATCTCCACCTTCTATTTTTCTCATGTGAGGGTGGATGCAAAACTAGTCAAAACTGCAAGAAGAAGAAGGAAAAAAGCTTTGAAGTCGTCGTCCAGTCCTCCCGTCGCTTTTTCTCAATTTTTCGTCCATTTTCTGATCTCGAATTTCTTTTTTTCGATTTCAGAAGAACGAGAACGCACTGTGGTGCACGAAGAAGGAAGAGAGAGATAGTGTGGAAAAGGAGGAGTGCGCCGACACTGCTCGATCGTGAAAGGCTCGCATGACGAGCGTTAACCTGTGTCCATCATGTCAGGTATGGTTTTTTTGTTGGGAAAATTGGAAACCGAATATTTATTTAACTGGACGTTGATGGTTGCCAGGAGAACCTAAAAATAAAAAACGCAGGAGTGGTCTTTTTTGAGATCCAAATAATATTCATTAGCAGTTTAGACTAGGCAAAACAAAAAAGGATTTCAAAAAGCAGTTCTGATACTGTCTTCATATTTGTTAAAACCAAAAGTATGTCAATTGTATATGAAATTTCATTGAACCGTATCTATTACCGGTTTTATAACCTTATTCCTTTTGGATTGAAGGGCTGGGAGTTTCATTTTAGCAGAATACCATTTTGTTTTTGATGCAATTATCTCCTTTTTCCAGAGAAGTTTTGATTCATTATCATTTCCCATCAAGAGTTACTGTCATGATCTGCTCAGTAGCTACTCATACTTTCTTGTATCAATTTCCAAAACAGCACTTCCAGTTTTTTCAAAAACACAAATATTTATCCAGTAGAATTGCAGAACTAGTTATTCTGCAAAAGATACAGATTCCATTTTTCGCTCTGATTCTTCCTTGGATATAGATTTGTGATGTGATGGGATGGTTCGGCTCAAGTGGCTGACACTCCACATCTGCACTCTCTTTGCTTTTGTTTTTGAGTTCTCGCGCAACCAACAAAAAAGAATTCAAGTTAAAAGATGAGAAAAGGGAAAGAGAACACACTTTTGAAGGTGATTGGAAGATGATCAATTATGATTTTTGCAGTGTTAGCGAGTATGATGTCATCGGGGGAGGACGAGGAGCAGGCGGCAGCTGATGAGCAGGAGAGATCTGATTTATGGCAACAGACGTTACAGGTTAGTAGTACATTTTACTGAAAATTATAATGAAGAAGCTGAAACCAAAAAGTATGGAAGCTCGAATGAAACGTTTCCTGAAAATGCCAAAAACCTTAAAACCAAGAAAAACGACCAAGGGCTCGGAAGCCTTCAATAGTGTACTGTAAAAAAATCCGAAGAGATCAATTCATGTTTCGAGCAACATATACCTTCCGAATCAAATTCGAAATTTCCTCAAAAAACCCCAACAATTTTTCATAAATGACTGTGGTCCTTATTCCTTCCCTCCCAAGGAAATCTCAATTAATCAAACTGTGACCCATCGTCGTTTTTCCATATACGTGATTCTCGAATCTAAATATACCAACCCATTCATTTTGTCGGTTTTTATGCCAATCTAAGAACATCCGGTGCCTTTATTAAATCCAATAAATCGTTCTTCTGAGGGGCGAGTGGCCTCATCAATCCTGATGGTTCGTTACCCGCCGTTTTCTTATTTCCTGTGCACCATCGGTCTAAAAATCTCCATAAAAGGAATCAGTTTTGGCTCCTAACGGTATCATTCTTTCTTGAAAATGCCTACATTGAGATGGCATATTCAAGAGCTCTATGCTGATATCTATGGATATTTTGATGGTTTAGGACCATTGTTATGGATGAGATTCGAAGGAAGTTTCAATGTAAGTGATTAATTGAGTTGTTTTGAATGTGTGAACACAAAATCATATCTGTTAAATTGAAACACATTTCAAATTGTTAACTGATGAGTGAGAGAGAAGTGAAAGAAGCACAGAAAGTTGTTATGTGACTCTTTATCGTCTCACACTCTCCCTGATTCTTGAATTCACTCATATCTTGAGATCCTGATTGAACAGAGGCAGAGTATCCCGTCAGTACGTATCTGTTATAGTGTAATGTGCGGGTGCCATAGACCCAGGATAGTGAAGAATAAAATATTGAGGGTGGAAAAGTTGATCTGAAGAGTTGAGAAGTCACAAAAAATTTGGAAATGAGTAGTAGAGAATGGAAGGAGAAAGTGAGAGGGATCATAGTTTCAAATGATCTTTGAAAGAAAGAGAACAAATTTTTTATGCAGATATGTGACACTTCGGTGCACAAAAAAGAAGCTCAAAGTTGAGACAAAGATCAGAGAACCGTCTCGATTCTTTTAAGAGAATTCCAAATGTTTTTTGGAGATGGGGCGAATAGGGTTGAGAAGTTAATTTCTATGAAAACCTGAATATGGAATTTGAGTTCTGAAAAAAACTTCAGAAAGATTATTTGAAGTTCTCAACAGCGTTTTTTCTGAAATATCAGAAATTGTTTTTTGATAATCTCACTTTTAATTATTTGCATTCATCAACACATATTCACATTCAAATTTTTAATTATTTTGGGTCTCTTTTTAATTTAGATGTTGCTCGTTTCCAATTCCACTTTTTCATATTCTGTTTTTCCGAATATTCATGTTCCATCTTGACTCTTCTCTTCATAATTCTTTGATCTTGTGAATAAGAAAACGAGAAAAAATACAAAGGAAAAAGACGTTGCATGCACAATGTGGATATGATTATCGTATGTTGAATAGTGCTTTTTCTTGCTCTTTTTATCCTCCTATTTCTCTATCTCTTCTTCTTTCTTTTCTCTCTTTTCAATATGCACCGGGAGGATCCGAATAGAATCCATCCACCAAAGTAAGAAGAGAGAGAGAGATGCCAACAAAACAATAAAGAAGGCGTTTCTTCTTCTTTTTTTCTTCTGAATGAAAAAGAAGAAGGCTGTATTATGATGAAGCTGTTGGTAGAATGAGTAGAAGAGCAGAAGAAGAAGAAGAAGCCGAAAAAGCTCTTATGCAAATTGACAAATGATCGTATTCATGGGTTTTCTAAAGAGGAAAGAAGCTCTTTCCTTCAAACAGCTCCAGCCTTTTCTGAGACGTCTTAAGAGAAGGAGCAACTGAAATTCGAAACCGACCATTGACCGATTTCACATCCCTCTCTAGTTATGTACCACAAAAAATTGGGGGCGAGAAATGAAATAATGAGGGAATCAGAGGAGATATTTAGCATGGAACAAGATTACTTCGAATTTGAACAATGTTGAAATTTGTTGATAAAAAAATTCATATTCAGAATCAAACTTCTTGTTTCAATTCTACCTTACAAAAACGGAAACATAATTAAAAACAAAACCGTTACACCGAAATGTTATTGACTGCAATTTGTCAACCGATCAATTTCAGGCCGCCGTGGCAGCGTCATCATCAGCAGATGCGACAAAAAAGAGGCCGGCACAGAGGAAACCTCTTCGACAGACGAACGTCGTTGAGAGATCCGAACGGTCACTTCTCTGCCTCACCTTGAATAATCCCATCCGGAAGTTGTGCATCAGTATTGTTGAATGGAAGTGAGTTTTCTTCAATTATACTATTTCCATTTTAATCATTTTTCAGACCATTCGAATTTTTAATATTGTTTATGATATGTGCCAACTGTATCGCTCTAGCCATCTATCAGCCGTATCCTGCTCAAGATTCAGATTATAAAAACACATTACTTGTGAGTTTTTGAATATTTTGAAAATCATAGTTTTCAAAAATCTCTCCACCTCTAATATTTCTTGATTTCAGGAAACGATAGAATACGTGTTTATTGTTGTATTCACGATAGAATGTGTACTGAAAATAGTGGCGATGGGGTTTCTTTTTCATCCCAGTGCATATCTCCGAAACGCATGGAATATTCTCGATTTTATTATTGTTGTAATAGGGTAAGTTTCTCGTTTTCACTCATTAACCTATTTTAATCCGAATTTTCATTTCAGTCTTGTAAGTACAATCTTATCAAAAATGTCAATTCAAGGATTCGATGTGAAAGCGTTGAGAGCATTTCGTGTGCTTCGACCTCTTCGTCTTGTATCAGGAGTTCCCAGTTTACAAGTCGTTCTTAACGCAATCCTTCGAGCAATGATTCCACTCCTTCACATTGCTTTACTTGTTTTGTTTGTTATTTTGATTTATGCAATCATTGGATTGGAGTTATTCTGTGGAAAACTTCATTCAACTTGCATTGATCCAGCAACAGGACAGTTAGCACAAAAAGATCCGACGCCTTGTGGGAATGATGGAAGTGCCTTCAAGTGCAGACCATCTGACTCTTTGACCAACATGGGAGTTCGATGGGAATGTTCGAGTAATACATCGTGGCCTGGTCCTAATAATGGGATAACGAATTTCGATAATTTTGGACTTGCTATGTTAACAGTCTTCCAATGTGTATCTCTTGAAGGATGGACTGATGTTATGTACTGGGTTAATGATGCCGTCGGCAGAGAATGGCCATGGATCTACTTTGTAACTCTTGTCATTCTTGGATCATTCTTCGTACTTAATCTTGTATTGGGAGTGTTATCTGGAGAATTCTCAAAAGAACGAGAAAAGGCAAGAGCAAGAGGATTGTTCCAGAAGTTTCGTGAAAAGCAACAGCTGGAAGAAGATCTGAAAGGATATTTGGACTGGATCACACAAGCAGAAGACATTGAACCAGTCAATGAAGATGAACAAGAAGATGAGCCAGCAGCACAAACAGTAGTTGGAGAAGAAGCAGATGAAGAAGGAGAAGAACGTGTAGAAGATGTTAGACCTAGTAAATGGGCAGCCAGAATGAAACGATTAGAAAAACTGAATAGGAGATGTCGAAGAGCATGTAGGCGATTGGTGAAGAGTCAGACATTCTATTGGCTCGTTATTCTTCTTGTGTTGCTGAATACATTGGTATTGACCTCAGAACATTACGGACAATCGGAATGGTTGGATCATTTCCAAAGTAAGTTACATTTTGTATTCGGAACGCTTTTAATATCTGGAAAATGAAAAATTATCTCTTGATCATAATTCAACTGTTTTAATTTTCAGCAATGGCCAATCTGTTCTTCGTAATTCTCTTCTCAATGGAAATGCTTCTGAAGATGTATTCACTTGGATTCACAACATACACAACATCCCAATTCAATCGATTCGATTGTTTTGTCGTTATCAGTTCCATCCTCGAGTTCGTCCTCGTCTATTTCGATTTGATGAAACCACTTGGAGTGTCTGTGTTACGTTCTGCACGTCTTCTGAGAATATTCAAAGTCACCAAATACTGGACATCTCTTCGAAATTTGGTATCTTCACTGTTGAATTCATTGAGATCTATTATCTCTCTTCTGTTACTTCTCTTCTTGTTCATCGTCATCTTTGCTTTACTTGGAATGCAAGTGTTCGGAGGAAAATTCAATTTCAATCCACAACAACCGAAGCCAAGAGCCAATTTCGATACATTCGTACAAGCACTTTTGACAGTATTCCAAATTCTTACTGGTGAAGATTGGAATACTGTAATGTATCATGGAATTGAATCTTTCGGAGGAGTTGGAACTCTTGGAGTCATCGTTTGCATTTACTATATTGTACTGTTCATTTGCGGTAACTACATCTTACTGAATGTCTTCTTGGCTATTGCTGTCGATAATTTGGCCGATGCGGACAGTTTAACAAATGCAGAAAAAGAGGAAGAACAACAAGAAATTGAAGGAGAAGATGAAGAATTTGATGAAGGAGAAGAAGAAGGTGAAGAGCATGGAGTGGAAGAAATCGAAGGGGAAGAGGATATGGTATCAGCTAGACCTCGAAGAATGAGTGAAGTTCCTGCAGCCAGTACGGTCAAACCGATTCCGAAGGCGTCTTCTTTGTTCATTCTCAGTCATACCAACTCCTTTCGGTGAGTGTTTTATTGTAATCTGATGGTTTCAAAACATCTAGCTAGGTCTAATTTTAAAATTTCTTAAATCAACTTCAAATTTTTCAGTGTCTTCTGCAACATGGTTGTCAATCATTCGTACTTCACGAACGCAGTTCTCTTCTGTATTCTGGTGTCATCTGCTATGTTAGCAGCAGAAGATCCACTACAAGCAAACTCCACTAGAAACATGGTCCTGAACTACTTTGACTACTTCTTCACATCAGTTTTCACAGTGGAAATCACATTGAAAGTCATTGTATTTGGTTTGGTCTTCCACAAAGGATCATTCTGTCGAAATGCATTCAACTTGCTCGATATTCTTGTCGTTGCCGTTTCATTAACATCTTTCGTTCTGAGAACTGATGCAATGTCTGTCGTCAAGATTCTTCGTGTGCTCCGTGTGCTCCGTCCACTTCGTGCCATCAACAGAGCAAAGGGATTGAAACACGTTGTACAATGTGTGATTGTAGCTGTGAAGACTATCGGAAACATCATGTTGGTTACATTCATGTTACAATTCATGTTTGCAATTATCGGAGTTCAACTCTTCAAGGGAACTTTCTTCCTTTGTAACGATCTTTCGAAGATGACAGAAGCAGAATGTCGTGGAGAATATATTCATTATGAAGATGGAGATCCAACAAAACCAGTTTCAAAGAAGAGAGTTTGGTCGAACAATGACTTCAATTTCGACAACGTTGGAGATGCAATGGTTTCACTCTTCGTAGTATCAACATTCGAAGGATGGCCACAACTTCTCTACGTGGCAATTGATTCAAATGAAGAAGACAAAGGACCAGTGCACAATTCAAGACAAGCAGTTGCATTGTTTTTCATTGCATTCATCATTGTCATTGCTTTCTTCATGATGAACATCTTCGTAGGTTTCGTTATCGTTACATTCCAAAACGAAGGAGAACGTGAATACGAGAACTGTGAATTGGATAAGAATCAAAGAAAGTGCATTGAATTTGCATTGAAAGCCAAACCACACAGAAGATATATTCCAAGAAATCGTTTACAATACCGAGTATGGTGGTTCGTCACTTCAAGAGCATTCGAATACGTCATTTTCTTGATTATCGTGATGAATACGGTCTCTTTGGCATGTAAACATTATCCAAGTTCAAGAGGATTCGAAGACTTTTTGGATGTTTTCAATCTGATTTTCACTGGAGTTTTCGCATTTGAAGCAGTCCTGAAAATAGTTGCATTGAATCCAAAAAACTACATTTCGGATCGATGGAACGTTTTCGATTTGTTGGTTGTGGTTGGATCATTCATTGATATCACCTATGGAAAGTTGAATCCAGGAGGAACAAATCTCATTTCTATCAATTTCTTCCGTCTTTT
>GL380251.1:34290-57411 GCA_000143925.2 Caenorhabditis brenneri | reverse complement strand
ATTTCAAAATATAAACGATTCTATCAAACATATTTTTAATTTCATTAAGTTTCCAGAAAATGTTGGAAGATCTACTGTACGAAGTGCTTCCAGTAGTGGGATTTGCAATGATGGCATGCACCATTCTTATCTTGATCGTCATGAGGAAGAATACCAAGGACTCATTGATTTTCTGCTACTTCTTTGCAATTTCAGGTGAGAAACACTTCATTCTAAAATTCATTCAATTGGTAAATTCCAGATCTTTTCTCCGGAATCGGAACATTAATTGATGGATTTTATGGAGTTGTTGTTACAATATACGGTAGTACTATTGAGGTAAAACTGAACTTTTCTTTGCCTTATCTCATTGTTTATTTTCAGACAATATCTCCATTCGATTGTCTGTCTCGTGCTATAAATATTCCAATATTCCTGATAACTGACTATCTTCATCTTCTTCTTCTTGCTGCTTTTGCTTTGGATCGATTGATTCAAATATTGTTTCCTGTTTCATATGGGAAAATATTTCCATATTTCGTGAATTGGAAGGTATTCATTCTATTGGTTTTTGTTTCTGCCGGTTTATCTGTACAAGGATTGGCCTTTCCAATCGAGGTAAGCGATTTTGAATTGAAAGAAATGAAGCTAGTTTTCTGAATTTCAAAATGATGTCAGTCGCGATTCAACACTTCTGTACGAGTGATGAGTCAATGCAGATTCGATGAAGTTGTTGGAGAAGAATACTATTTGAGACACATTCTCACTATCCAATGGGGACCGATTGTTTGCATTGGAGCACTCTTCCTAACCATTGTTTTGTACTGTATCCGTCAAACAAAACATAAATGGAGTTACAATTGGTCGGAGGAAACAAGTACAACTAAACAGGTATGTTTCAGATATTTCTCTTCGAAGCCACAATTCAAAGTCTTTAGTTATTTGCAACAATCTTCATTCGTTGTTTCCTATCCGGCCTTTCTGTGCATGTTCCACTTCTTTTGATTGCTCGTACAGCCGAAGGACACGAGCTCATTTCCATCAAAGATCATATTATCCGATTGTCCTACTGGATCGTTGTCATCATCTTTCAACCACTTTGGCATCTTTTAATTCTCAGTTCATTCCAATCAAACGTCTATTCCTTATTCAACAGATATTCTGAAAACACTCAGAGAAAATGGCAAAGTGCAAGTGAGTCCAAAATGATTCTATATTCTAAAGTAATCTAATGAAATTTCAGATGATCCACCAGAAGAAGCACCTGCTCATTACGACCGCCATGGTTCTCCAAATCCATTTGGATCGTGGTATTCTATGACTGGAAACATCACTGGAGAAGCAGGACTTCCTGTTGGAAACGAACGATCTGTCAGTTTTTACTATCAGGACTGAAATCTTATTTTCTTTCCTTTTTATTTTTTATTTTTTATTATTTTTTTTCTCATCATTTTCAATTAGCATTTACTGAACCAGCCGATGTTCCCTCCCAATGACTGCATTTAGCAAACAAAAAACCCTGTGGCATTTGATTCTCAACTCTTTCTTTTCAAATAAAAATTATATTTTCTTTTTTCTAACTTTCCAAATCCTACACACATGTTATTTCGAAAGGCATTACACATTAAGAAGTGAGCGGGGGCATCATCCATCTGAGCAAGGTTGATGACATTTCAAATACAACCCAATAATCTTTCGTTTTAGTTCTCCTCCCCCAATCGAGTAAGAGGATTCTCCTAATCGGGAGAGGGTGTCTATGGAATGATCTGGAAAGAATTCGAGAGAGATAGTGAATTAGGAAAAGCACAAGATTACGTGTTTGACCCATTTGATGGTTGAAGGGGGCAATGTTTATTAAAGAGAAAAGCTTGATAAACATACGAAAAACGAGCGGATGGATCGCGTAATAAAAAAACGAGAGGAAGAGGAGGGAATACCTGAATCTCCAACAAAGTCAAACAAAATATTTAAAGAGATAAAGTAGAGAAATATATTGTTGAAGATGGACGACAAGTTACAATGCGTACTGGAGGGTCTAGTCACTTATTAGATGATTTGAGGACGGAAATCATTGAAGATGTGTTATTTTGTTTCTATTAAAGAAATGTTCCTGGCTCATTGAAATCTTGAACAAAAACTATTCCCAGGATCATAATAAATTCTCATAGAAAACTCTTTCAATCTGCTTTGGCTTGAATATAAGAAAGTAGCAAAGAATTCATAGAAAGGATAATATGATTCAAAAGAGAAGGCGATTACTCGTCAAGTCCACTTCAGTGTTTCGAGTACGGAAAAGTCAAGGATAAAGTTCAAAAAGAAATTTTTAGGGACTTTTTAGTAAAAGCTGAAATTGCAAAATATTAGACACCATTCATTGGCAAAAAGCAACCTCCATCAACACTATGCCTTTTTATTCGAGGTAACAGTAACTATTTCCATGTGATCCACTCAATATACAATTCAGCCGTTCATTTTTCAACGATCTCTTTTTGAGTCTGCCTCTCCAAAATGAAAAACAAGTCGTTACATTGATTAGCCGTGTCTAGGCCGGTGCGAGGTTTTGCGCAAGAATCTCCTGCGCGGGAGAGCTCACCCGGAGAGGAAGAGAGCACAAAAAGTTTGCTCAAGCTCTCCAAAATCCTTTGGCTTTTCTTCATCATCTCACCACACCTTACATCGTACGCTTTGCCTAGATTCTCTGCTGTTCTTCTTCTAATTCATTTTTTAACTTCTTCTTCATCATCATGATCTTCATGGTGATTGGAATGTTTTTTGTTGATCGCAGTGCTCTTTCCTCAAAATGAAAAATGTTGAAAAACGAAGAGGAACTTCCCAAGGGGCGACGACGACACCTGTAAGAGAACAATAAAGAGAAAAAATAGAATAGAGAATTCGGAGGAGATGGAAGAAGGCGACTAACACCAGATGTTTGGAACTACTGGGCCTATGTGCACTTCGAAGAAGAGCAACCATCGAGACGAGGAGCTCTTCCCGATGTTTCATCTCGAAAAGAAGAAGAACAACGAAGAAGAATCTCACATTCACTTTTATTCCCTTTTCCTTTTTATTATCGATTTTCAAAAACCGCACGTTCCTTTTGATTTATAGCTGCAGTTGCAGACTAAGCTCATCCTAACAAAAATTTGATTAAAACTAGGAACTGCAGAGAATGGCATTTCACTTACATCAGACTCTGGTCAAAGCTTTTTTCAGACAACTGAACCTGATGATCCTCCAGCAGCTCTTACCCCGTTAAAACTGAAATGGACATTAAAAGTTAGAAGTTTCGGAGGCTTCAATGATAACGAATTTTAGATTTTTTTTACTTCTAGGTGAATCAATATCTCGTAATGATTTTTAAAACCTCTAGGTTTAATTTCTGTTTTTGAAATCGACCCGCGAATTTTCAGGAACTTTTTATTGGGAAATATGGATTAGAGTGTTGAAATCACTGTTCTTCTGATTCTTTTCTCGATTCTTCAAAAACAACACTCTTGAAATCAAAAAATTTGAAATTTCTGGTCGAATTTTGATACTTTCACTGGTTACTTCCTTTTATCAATCAATTTCCTTTATCGTTCGTTTGCCCTGTTGTTCCTCTCTTTGTTTATTTACATTTTGTTTTTCAATTGAACATCTCTCTTGTTTTTCCTCCATTTATTCTACTCCATTTCTAGGCATGTCCTCAAAGAAACGGTACGGGACATATGGCCGAGCAATCACTTCTCCAGCACTACTTTCCTCTTCAGTTGGATGGACACGTCCTGATGCCACGTCACAAATCGATCGTCTTCGTTCGCAGGCAACTTCTGTTGTGAGCAGTCCACCACCTCATGAATACGCGGTACCACATGCCTTTGGAGGAGGAAATAGTAATGGAACATTGACATCGAGACCTCCAGCTGATCCAAAACAACCACAAAGGAGTAGAGCAGAACGATTGAGACATCGAATCAGTGAGAGGAGAACCAATGCTTATAGTGGGTTTTTAGAAATCAAAGAATTAAAAAAAAAGAACTATTTCAGTGATACCTCCATCAAGTACAAGTGGAAGAGATGTGGCCATAGATGCATTAATGAATAAATATCTAAATAAATCGAAGGAAAATCTAGATGATGGCAGAAAAAGTAGAGAGAGTTAGTCTTGTTTTCTTCAAAAAAACAGGAGCATAAAAATGAGTTTTTGAAGGTTCACGAGCCCAAGAATTACTAGCTAGATCGAATCGAGAAATGTCACCAACAATTGATTCATTGATGAAAAGATACGGAAATCAGAATAATTCATCATCACATCGGATTAAAGATTCTACCGTATCCAGAAGAGAATCAATGGAAGTAACTGAGAATAATGAGAATTCTAGGTAAGCAACTTATGATTTTCCAAAAACTGAAAAAGAAAAAATTAGAACAAGCAATGATAGAAAACTATTAAATTAATTTTTGAAAGATTGCCGTTCTTTGGTTTTCGAAATCAATGAGACGTCTAGAAACTGAATTCAGTTTGTCGAAAACTTGAAGAGTTTGACTTTTATATTCAGTTTTAGCTCATTCAAAAAACGTAACAATCAGAATATTGTTAACCTGAAAATAATGGAATCAAACAATTTTCTAGATCACTAGACAACAAATCTTGCAAAGAAGCACGATTGAGTGGCAGTGATGTGAGAATCAAGTGGGAGGTATCATTGATATTCTTCAGTTTCTTTTCAAAGTTCAAAACTGTTTCAGGTAACGAACACGGAAGTGAAACCAACATCATCTGTAAAAAGGTTCAGTGTGACCATTGATCCATCTGGTAAGTGTTCAAAATGAACGTCAAAAAAAAGAAAAAAGAACTTGTGAGACAAGCTTCTTCTTTTGTTTTCTCTTCGCATTAATTTGCGTGTGCTCCTGGGGAAAGTTGTACCCTAGACTGTCTCCTAGTTGTTAATATAATATATGCTCATCACATTTTATCACCCATCTCTCTTTTTATTGACCACCATCATCAGAGACAAACTAAGAGATTCAATTCTTCCTTCCAGTCTCGTCTCTCATCGTTTTTGCTGTACAACAGAGCACGTTTTACAAAGATTTCTCTCATCTCTCGGGGATTTTCAATGTGTTGAATATATCTAAGTCTCTCTGATTTTATCACTATTTCTCTGATACTCGGGGGTGTCACCTGTGCTGTTCAGAAGGCAAAGGACCTCGATAAGTCGAGAGAAATAAGAAGAAGAAAAAGAAGAAGAACCCACTCTTTTCGCCCCTGCTAACAGCCAATCGAAACATTTGCAGCTCGAAAGACAAAAAAATGAGAGAAAGAAGACAAAAATTGGGGAGACTGAGAGAGGTTTGATCAGTTACGAGATGATAGCCTACACGGTTTTTTTCTTGTTTCCTTGCGGCTCTTCCTCTTTTTTCTCATCCTATTTTTGTCCGAAGAGAGAGAGAGAACATTGATTCGTCACGTTCTAGAGGACATTCCTCGTTTTTTAAATCACGAATTTCAAAACTTTATTTCAAACCTATCGAGTTTATTTCAATCGTGTTTCACTCGAAGAATATCTATCGGATTTGTTTTTAATTGAAGAGCTCAATCGCTCAATTCTTGATGAAGCATGGTTTTAAGTTTAGGATTCTCTGATCCTAATCATATGTAGAAGATATTAGGACCGATTAGCTCTAGTTTTGAATTTATGATTTCCAGTTCTATAATTAATTATTTCAAATGATTTCTCCAAAACTACGACTCAAGGTCGAACCGCCTCTAGTACTCTGGATACAAGAATAACATGAATATGATCGATTGTTCTGGGGTCCAACTTATGAGTGTTGCTTCTGGGAAACCTCGTCGCCTTTTCAATATTGAAGAATCATTATCATTCAAGGTTCTAGAAACTGTTTATAAAAAAATGCGCTCAAAATCCTTTTTTCTTTAGTTTTTCATAAACCCCCTTTCGTACAAGATACCAATTGAATTATGTCTGAATGAATGCTCTCAATACTCCTACCTTTCTACGGTTTTGAATTTCAAACTCTTGAAATACTGCTCTAGCAATAGAAACGTTCCAAGCTTTGTCTAATACTCCTTTCATTTTCCTATTTTATCTAATCGAAGAGGTTCAGTTCTGCGATACAAAACAAATCTTGTACCAACGGTTTTCTTTCCACAACGTTTCTGAAGATTTTAGATCACTAGACTTCGTAACTACTTGGTAATAAATTCAATATGTTTCCAACCACAATTCTCTATCTTTTCCTTACTTTCCGGAAAACATCTTTCAAAACATTTCCACAATTTTACACCCATCATCTTTGAAGTTTTCTTCGTTTCGTTTCATCCCTCATTGACGCATGTCTTTTTTCTTTTCCCGCAAATCGTCTCCATTGTGATTCATCATAAACTCGAAGATCCTTTACTTTTCTTCAAACTTCATCTCTTTCTCCATTTGCCAAGAGACGTTCCTTTTCATCCGAACTCAATTCAAGCATGAATCTATTTTTTGTTCGCATTTCTTCTCTCGTCACTTTGGTACACCTGGATACTTGATACAAGTGCGTGGTGATGGCAGAGAGCAATAGTGTTTGCCAACTGGGAAGATGAAAAAAAGAAAGGAAGAGGACGGAAAGTTTCACGCAGGAGAAGGAAGAGAAGGATAGTGAGATTGAGTCGAGTTCCCTCTCTTAACCTAGACTCAGAGCCGGTTCCTGTGTTTTAGATCTCTGTTTCTCAAATCCAATTCGATTATCTCCCACACTATCTCTTTTTACAGTTCTCGCATTTCATTTATCACTTTATGAGCAATCAACAAGTTTCTATCTCTTTTCGAATCAGTTTTGAAAATGATTCAACTTTCAAAGACCTACACTCAGCCATGCTTCCACAGTTCCAACGATTTTGGAAAGTGGCATCTTCGCGTACTTCTTGATAACCCTGAAAAGTTTTATCTTGCTCTTGTTCCGTCGTTAGATACAGAAAAAGAAAACTCGGATTTTTTCAATTCCTAATCCTATGACTCCCAATAACTGTTTTCTTTTAGGAGCTTTGTTTTTTAGGACTTTCACTTTGAAATATAGTTTCACTAACGAAAAGAGGATATTTTTCATTTTCAAAGGAGATGAAACCGAATCATGTATGCTAGAAATTCATTCAGTTTCATTATAATTGATTTTAATTATTGCTGATTTTTTGGGATACACAGAAAGCTCATGCAATTTATTGCACTTTTTTGGAAAACCGATGTGCTAAGATTCATGAAATCTTCAGAAAAAATGAATTGTAACTTTTGAAAGATTACATTGATCGAAAACTGAAGTTTCGAAAAAAAAACAATTGTAACGATTGCCTAGTTTTTTAAAAAGAAAGCACTGTCCGTTACCACTTTAGGATTCTCTATTAAAAGTTTTTGTGGATAACTATATCTGAAAATCCTAATTCAAATCAGAGCGTTTTCAATTACGGGCGCATACTTTTCCAGGTTCGTAAGCATTTGGCAATCGTTAACGATGCGTTTTTGTAGAACTCGGAAGATAAATAGTTTTTTTATCGCCTTGGACTGTTTCACTGCACCCTTATCCCCAACCTCTTTATCCTGAATCTAGGGTCTGATCTCAACAAAAATAGCTTCTGAACTTTGATAAAACGATCATATGATATTCCACCAGACAACTAAAAAATTTCGAAATATCAATCAGTTGGGACCTGCTATATCTCCCGACTACTACTACCACCAGTTAGTCATCTCCCCCTGTTCATCGATGCCTGACCCATTGCCCTCTACAATATCTGTTCTCTCTTCACTTTTACACACTCTCTAACCAAATCTTTCGGATCGTGAGAAGCTTTTCTCCTCCCGTCGTTTTGCTGCTCCCGTCCCATCCTATCTGGATATCGATTTCCACCTCAACTTGTTGTTCCATTCACAAGAAATCAGATGACTTCTCTGATGACATCATCATTCAAAACTCTTCGAAATCTCTGTTCTCATGTCCTCTTGTCCTCCTTCACTATCGTCTATTCCCTCAACTTTCTTCTGATAGTAAAGTGTGTGACTCCCAATATTATTGTATTCAAAAAGGGACTGTGTCCATGTTTATGTATGTATAAAGTTGTACGATTTTCGCCATTTCAAAGTAGCCAAAGCATTTTTGAATTCTTTTCTCTCTTGTCGTATTCTTATGATCTTTCTTTTTGATCTTAAATCATTCTTGTTCATTCCAGGAGGACGAATGCCCGTCGGTAATTCGGGCTCCCGATCGGGTCGCCTTGCACGTATCAGTCAATCGAATATCCGACCGTTTGGATCAAATGGAGGCGGAGCAACAAACAGTTATGGACCTGGTGAGTTAAAGAGAGAAATCCCTTTTCTTACTTCTGGAAAAGAGAGAGAGAGAGAAAGAGAAAGTGAGAATTTAGTGTGTAATACGAAACACTTAGTCCTCAAAAACTCCGGGGTGCTATATGAAAGAAGTCCTGGAGAAAAAGAAGCAGAAGAAATGGATAAATCAATGGAGGACGAGAGTATTGGGAAAACGAGTAGAGTGTCGAAATGAGACAGTTGTTCGTCGTGTCCAGTGGTTTCCGCCCTCAAAATCATTGTTTGAGGTTGTATTGAAAGAGTACGAAGAATAGAGATAATGCGAATTTTTGAAAGAAGAAGAGATACTGGAAGACAAGACCAGAAGACTTTCATAAACTTTGAAAGTTCAGAAAAAACGAAATAATACAAGTACAAGACGAAACTAAAAAATAAAAAGGTCGTAGACTTCTAACTGGACTGGAATGCATTTTCTAGTAAGACATTATGTATTTCGAATAAACAGAACAACTGAAAACATGACGTTTCAAAATAACTGGGTCCAAACACAAAAATAAGTTTTACCCCATTTAGAAATGAACGGAATTGGAGGCCCGGATAGGTCAGTCTCATGCTTTCAGAGAACGTTTTATTCTTCAATTGAAAACCGTTCTGATATTTTTTAACTAATGTTTACTCAAACGTAGTGTTAGACCTGTAGTTGTAATTCTAGAAAGTTGCTGAGTTTTTGTTGTTATTGTCAAGGATTCAATGTATCAAAACCATGGAATCTAGGAAAAGATTGAATTCACTTTTGGAATATTTTATTTGTTTATTGGTCGACTGGAATTGTTCTTTCTTTCTCTCTTGAATTCTGCTCACCTAGTATTCAAAAATTCAGAATTTGCAATCTGTTGTCCCTTCGAACGGAGCAACCCACAAAAAGAGACAAATCGTTCTTGACCCGTTTTCCCCTTTTCGATCCAAAACACCCAAAAAGGTCGTTTTGTCCATTTGTTTTTTCGCTTTCTTTGCTCGACATGTGACCCTAATTTGTGACATATATCTTGAAGTCGTTTTGGAGCCAACTTTTTTGCGCTTTTTCACCCATCTTCAAGTCGTCATTTTTTGTGAAGTGGGTGCTGTTTCGAATAAGAGGGAGGGCACCCCACGAACTCCCATGAGAAGAAATAGAGACGGTTGCTGAGGAAAAAAAGCGTTTTATTGTCAACTTGTTGCTCTCTTCTTCTATACTGCCAAAAATGAAGAAGAAGATGCTCCCGGAGCAAAGAAGTTTCCTTCTTGCGGACATACTGACACCCACCCAAAAAAAAGAGGCGGAAGAAATTTGGAAGAGGCGGCCGCCGGAAAACGGAAAAGAGCACCAACACAAAAAAGTTTATGAGAAGAGTTTAACCAAACTGGGTTAACGTCATCATAGACCGTCTTCTTTTTGGTTGTTCGAATACAAAAACTTCAGCGGTGGTCTAACTTTTTGGAGTGAGAACCCTTCGTTTTCTTTGGGAATGTTGGCTAGGGCGACTTGCTCATCCATCACCTCATCCGTCAAAAGTTTTGGAACAAAATTTTAGTTTCTTGATTTTTTGCAACCAACCCGTTCTCTTTCTTTTTTGAGTCATCCTAAAAACTAGATAATAATCAGAGAGAGTCCTCATTGATGTGGAAGGTGTAATGTGATTTTTCGAGAGAATCAAAAAGTAGTGAACCTATAAAAATTCATTGGCATATGGTGTGTCATTTTATTACCATATCTCGTCAGTTATTTTCACATTTTGTTCCTCTCCTCCTCAGCTGATGCAGTTTCTAGATTCACTCGTTCAAAAACCCATAAACCGCCGTCGTTTATCGGTCTTGTTCTTCCTGGATTCCCTTCTTTTTTTGCTCTTTTCGCCTTTGATTTCATCGTGTTACCCTTTCAAATAACTTCTTTCAATTGTTCATTTGTCTCAGTGTCACCTCAAATGCCGTTGAGCTCATTTTTCTGTAATGCGGGTAAACTTGTCAAATGTGTTCGGAAAGCAATTTTATCGAATGATCAAGGAACGGCGAAAGATGATTGTAACAATAATCATTGTGTCGTCACTCATGAACCGACTTGTTCAAAACTTATTTATGGTATTTGTTTATTTGATTTATGGGTTTATTGAGGGTATCGAGGAACATTGATCCCTAGGATTCAATAGATTTTAGGATTTTCTAAACCTCAAAAAAAGTTGAACAGAAAGCAATGAATGAATTTCAAATATGAAATGGCATTGTCTATGGTCTTCTAAACGTATATGACTTCTGATGATGGTTTGAAATGTCTCTATCAGTCCAAACTCAGAAACACACAAATTATTTACACTAGCTATTAAATATCATTATTCTGGGGCCAAAATGTTTTTGAAAAAAGTATGGTAGCGTTAAACTTTGAAGGGAAATCACAAAACCCCCTCATCATCTTTTCTAATTAGCTATTTTGCAGGTACTCATCCAATGTCCGGAGGTGAACCATGTAGTCCAACAAAGAAAGAGAAGCATCGTTTTGAGATCACAAAGAAGCTTGGTTCTGGAACATACGGAAAAGTATCACTGGCCTATGATCACAAATTCGATCGAGAGGTTTGTTCTCTTTTTTCCAAACACTTGGCATATTCTCAAAGATGCGTCAATCTACTTTTTATTGTCAACGATTTTACGTCTCTTGGGATCGAATTGAAATCTATTTTTTCGTTCTTCTTTGTGGGAACGAAAAAAAATTAAATCAAATCTGTCAGAATTTGACAGAAATAGCGAAACTTCAAAAGATGATGTGTTATGTTTTTGTAGGTTGCTGTCAAGTTGATCAAGAAAAGTGCCATTGAGAGCAAGGCAGATTTGGTTCGAATTCGGAGGGAAATTCGTATTATGAGTGCATTAAACCATCCAAATATCATTCAGATTTATGAAGGTTCGAGAAAAAAAAAGAAAAGAAAAAGAAAGAAAATTAATTTTCAGTGTTTGAAAACAAAGATAAAATCATTCTTGTAATGGAGTACTCTAGCGGTGGAGAACTGTACGATTACGTCTCCAGATGTGGATCTCTTCCAGAAGCAGAAGCTCGTCGAATCTTTCGACAAATCACTTCTGCTGTCCTTTATTGCCATAAACATCGGGTTGCACATAGAGATTTGAAATTGGAGAATATTCTTTTAGATCAAAACAATAATGCAAAAATTGCCGATTTCGGTTTATCCAACTACTTTGCTGATAAAGTGAGTTGGAAATGATATTGACTAGAATAACACTGAAAATTCAGAATCTGTTAACAACATTCTGTGGAAGTCCTCTGTACGCTTCTCCAGAAATCATCAACGGAACTCCATACAAAGGTCCGGAAGTTGATTGCTGGTCTTTAGGAATTCTTCTGTATACATTAGTTTATGGAAGTATGCCTTTTGATGGAAGAGATTTCAATCGAATGGTTCGACAAATCAAAAGAGGAGCTTATTTTGAACCGGAAACGCCTTCAAGTGAGCACTTCGATTTTGAAGCTTCAACTTTAACTTTTGACCTTTTCAGCAGCTTCCATGCTCATTCGAAACATGCTTCGAGTGAACCCGGAAAGGAGAGCAACAATCTTTGATATTGCTTCTCATTGGTGGTTAAATCTCGAAGAAAACATGCCAGTCATTCAAGAACTTCCTGAAAATCAAATCATAGATCATACTCCATTGACAGAACGAGAAGAGACAATGATTGTTCAAGACCTGGCAGATGAACAGGATGTATTCATGGAGTTTGGACATTTGTCATCTGAAACACGTCGAAAGATTGAAGACTTCAGAAGACGTAGGAAGGAAGCTGAAGAGTTTAATGATAATTCTCCAGTGAAACCACCGAAAGCTAGAAAAACGGATGAATTGACTGGAAAGGTGGTAAAAGAACAACCAGAAGAAATGAGAACTGCTGAAAAATCATTGAGAGGAGTAAGAGAAGAAAAGGAGAAGCCAAAGGTTGTAGATCCAAATGATCCATTGGAAAGACTCCGACAAATTGAAAATCGACTGGGACAACAGAAAAAAGACAAAGAGGTTTGTGATTTTATATTGTTTTATTCCAAAAACAAATAGGTTCATAACTATTATTTGGCAGTAACCTGTATGAGTCAAGTGAGACAAAAAGTAGAATTTAAATGAGAATTGTCTCTTCTCTTTCATTACTTTTTGAATGCATCGTGACAGTCTTGAATGCATTTCAATGAAGACGTCTTCAATTGAATTGATGTGTATTCTGGATGTTGTCTCACTGTATCCAAATAACTCTCAGCACATTTCTCAGCACAAGTCACCTGAAAAATAGTTGGAGTTGATCTCATTCCTCTTATGAAATTAGCTGGTTACCTCTGACCAAACGATCGAGATCAACGCCAAAACGATCAGAAGAGACAATACGGTAGACTTCATTTTGGGTTTGCAAGGGTCAGCGAACACGTAGGCCGATTATGCGGAAGTTGGTTTGAAAAAGATCACGTGCTGCAAAGTGACAGAAGATTTTGGACTCGAATGTGATAGATAGTTTTGATCTTTAGAATAGAAAAGAGTTGGAACATTCAGAGAAATAAAAATAAACTTGTTAAAAATCTAGGAGAAATTGAAGATCAACGTTCAAAAAAAGCGGCGGGTTTGATTAAATAAGATGTTTAACATTAAAAATTTCCAATCATAGTGTTATTGAAAACTTGATCAGATTCATATTAACTTGAGGTTAGTCTTGTATTTGAAACTTCATCAAGTGATTGAAAAAACTGAAAACCGTTCGGTTGGCAGGACAAATATTCAATTTTGGTTACCGAGTGCGACACAGACTTTGAAAGCAAACTTTTCCGAATTTTCATGTTTCATAGGTTTCATAATAGTGTCCAATGATTCAGATGACCTATTCCAAAAACTTGAAAAACTAGACATGAAATGATCGTCCCTTGAACCCGTGAACGTCATCATTTGAATGGTTTAGGAGTTTCCGTTCGAACTGAATTTCAGAATTTCATAACATTTTTGAAATTATGATCCACATTGAAGTTTTCATCAATTATATTATTGCAGGCTGCTGCAACAGCCCGTGCAGAAGCAGTCAAAGCAAGGGAAGAAAAGAAAGCAAAGTCGCCGGAGCAACAGCCAGAAGACCCGAAAACAGCTAGAGGGTAAGTGTTAGATGGTGTTTCAGAGAAAAGTCATAGGGAGAACAGGTGTTAAATGAAATGAAATATGAATATTTGTAGTCTATTGGTTCAGAACTTTGGGCTCAATGTTTCATGAATGAGGCTTGTTCATAAGTCATCAAATTTACAAAGTAAAACCCCAATTAACTTTCCTAGCAAGTGTCATTAATGAAAGTTTTTTTGATGATGCTAACAACTTCAAAAAGTGCAAAAATGTTTAGCTGGAAGCCTAATCTCCTAGGGGAAGCTTATGAAATTTTGTGACTTTGTGATGCAAATTTCGTATTCTCAGACACATTTTCTTCTAAATTTCGTCAAAAATATTTCCAGTTGAATGAGTAATGATAGATAACAGAATCTGATAACTGAGTATCGCATAATTAGGTTGTCAGAAATCAGTGTCTGATGAGTAGAACAGGTGGTTGGTTGAAAACAAAAAAAAAACGTTTGGAAGGGAAGAATAGGATATGAAACTGAACAGTGTGATGTTTACTGAATCCAAATGGAGGTGTCAAATATGGGATTGAACTGTGATTGGAGGGGTTGAAAAAAGATGATGTGTGGGAGGGAGAGGGAAGAAATCATAGAAAAGGTACGTTAACTAGAAAAAATGGACGAGGGTGAGGCCGCTCAAAAAAAGAGATTACGGTGTTTAGACCCTTCTCTATCCTTCTGGCAATCCGTGTCCGTTACACTTTGATCTCTTTTACGACTGCCTTTTTTCGATATAGAATGAGCGTGTGCAGTAGCCAACAACAACATTTCGGACGGGCGAAAAAAGAGAGAAGGACAGCGCCGCGTCGCGCAAAAAATAGCTGTTGCTATACGGATTTTGTTGTGTCGTGAGAGGAGAAACAAGAGCAGGAAATGCTTGATTCCACCCTTTTTCTGGTTACCTGGAAACGAAACGGCTTATGGGAAAGAAGGGACAAAAAGGGGATTATGAACGTTTTAAATATACGAATGGATATTTTTAGAACATCGAAAGCAGCTGATTCTCGAGCTCCTTCATTCGTACCAGTCCAGGATCGTCCGGAGACTTCTGAACCAGAAAGACCACGTACTCGTCCACATATGACAGCAAGTGCCTATAGAATTGAGACAGATTCTTTGAATATGTTGATGAATCAAGTATTGGAACAAATGGAAAAAGGACCAGTCAATTTGAATATCATTGCACGAATCAAGGCTCATCCATTGTATGATACAAGACCAATGGTCAAGGAACTTTTGGAAAGTATCATTGCTGCACAACCGGAACCTGTTCAACAGAAAACGAGCAAAGTTGTTGAGCAACAGAGCCAGGTGATTAATGAAAAATGAATAAGAAACATAATGAATTTCGAATTACTCTGATGAAATAGGAATCAATCCAATAGAACATGATAGTGCCTGAAAACCTCACAAATCCCTTGATATCCTATGCACATGAACCTTCAATATAACATGATGACTTCTAACACATTTCCAGACATTCTCCCGTCAAAACACTCTCACTAGAAAGAAGAAGGAAGAACCAGTACCTGAGGAGATTCCAGCAGTTCCATCACCACCAAGAAAGATGAAAGAAAGACCATGGCATTCTGTAGAGGTGTGCATGAAGAATGAATAAATTATATAGATTACCTCTAGAATGAACCCAAAATCCATATTCACCCTTGTATGTTTTCAGGTCGGATTTGATCCGGATGAGGAGGCGGAGCATGATCGCATGCAGGAATCAATTGCAAGCAATGCAACAGAAGTCACAGTACAAGATACATCTTTCGAAGATGATAGTTCTGATGAAGATGGAAGAAAGAAGACACCAGTTGTTACGACTCCAAAGACTCCAAAACTAATTGTTGAAGGACAAGAAGAGGGAACATCGAATGCTGTAGAAGATGAAAGTGATGAGGAAGATGAAGATTATAGTGATGCTGAAATGGAAGAATTGGCTGATGAAGTGGATAAAAAGGCTCCTGAAGATATAAAAAGAGTTCCGACTTCTGAGAATCTCGAAGCCAATCCACCACCAGATCCGTCAAGTTCTCCACAATTTTTGGATGCTTTCGATAGAGGTCTTATCAAAAGACAAAGTAAAGGAAAGTATCAAGTAAGGATGTTTTCTTTTCTCTTTGAAGTTCATTTTTTCTGAAAATTCTGAAATTCTGAAACTTAAATATCAGAATGTTTTATCTTCTTTTTTCGATTGCAAGTTTATCTTTCCCCTCCACTTCTTCCTTAACTTTCACCCACTTGCTCTCTTTATTCCATTTTCTTTAGCACACTCTCATCAATAACTATGGTCGTGGTGTGTCAACGGAATGTGAATCTCCAACTCAGCAACGAAAGTTTTTCGGTGGTCCACAACCTTCTGCAGAGCTGTCTCCTTTCCTTTTTGACAAAGCATGTTTTTCACTTTTTTCTATTTTGAAATGCACTTGTATCGGTGTTAGAATTAGATAATTCTTTAGATTTAGTCAACTAACTTCTGATTTATTCAGGCTAAGGAGATTCTCCAAACCTATCCAAATAACAAACTGGATGCACGTGGAATCGATGTGGAATTGAGAAGAAAGTTGAGGATGGAGAAGGTGAAAGCAGACTTGTTGAAACAACCAAAAGACGGAGAGAAACCCAGAAACTCGTGAGTTGATTGATAATTTTCATTGTATATATGATAGTTTATCAGATATGTTGGCAGTGTTCCTCCACGTACACCTCCTCCAATTGTTGTCAAATCAGATGGAGAAGAAATTGATGATGATGATGAAGAGGAAGAGGATGAGGATGAGGAAGAAGTTGAAGAGTCTGATTCTGAAGAAGGATCTGATTTTGAGAATTTCAAACCAAAAAGACCAATCATTGCTGCAGTTAGAAGAGATGATGGTGGTAAGTTTCAAATCCCAATTCGTTTTTTTCTCTGGCTTCTAAGCTCACCCTCAATTTGACATCTAACATGGTTGCTTCTAAATCTCAGCTGTGGTGCCAGTGATTCATCAAACTACTCGACCTGCTGTTGTGTCTCCAAACTCTCAAAACCCAAGATATCAAGTCGCATCGCCTAAAACTTCAACAGTTATTCAGGCGACGCCAGGTGTGTGCTTCTTTGTCTTTTATCAACAAAATCTCATTTGTTATTTTCTGTTGTTTTATGAAATTAAGTTTTCTTCCTAACGAAATTTCTAATTTGTTCAATTTTCAAAAATGAAAAAGAAAAAAAAAGTTACAGAAAAAGTACCGGTTGCGGGAACCTCTGCAAAGTATTTGGTAACGGTGGCTGAATTGAAAATGAAGCCAACGGAGAAAAAAGAAACAGAGTCTCAATTGAAGGAGCAGTTGAAGGAGAGTGAGATTAATTCAGAGAGAAGGTAAGTCAATTTGAGAATAGTTCCCTATTGTTATTGAAAGTGAACGAGACAACAAAACCAAACCTTTTTCTCCAAAATTATTGTTTTGTTATCTCGACTTTCTCTAAACATAATTAAATTAGACTGTCTAACACATTTTGATTCAATCTTCTCGACTTATAGGAAAGGAAATTACCGTAAACTCTGTAATTGAGCGGCCCCTTTAATTGTTCGCCCCCTCGAATAGAGCGGCCCCCCTAAGAAGGTATTGAAGCTAGAGCGGCCCCCTTTAATTGAGCGGCCCCCTGAATTATAGCGGCCTCCAAACTATAACAAAAAAATGAAAAAGGTCGGAACTATTGTAGGAAACATGTGAAAACTTCATAATTGATTAAAAAAACTCCATCGAAAGCTCCGAAAAACGGGGTTACGCTCAAAATGATTGGAAAAATTAAAAAATTGACCTATTTTTGACTTTTTTTTCTCTGGAACAAATGCATTGAAAATAGAGCGGCCACCTTAAATTGTACGGCCCCTGTATTAGAGCGGCCGCCTGAAGAGGGGGTTGAAACTAGAGCGGCCGGCCGCTCTATTAAAGAGTTTACGGTACATTTAGAACTACAAGTTGAATAAAATTTTCAAACTCGTTGATATATTGAACAAAATTCGAAAAGGTCTTTATTTTTTCCCCACATCTTTTTGGTTTCCATCATCCCTATCATTCTGAGTTTTACCGTGTTCTTCTCCAGAACCTCACAAACGAACCTTCTATTCCGTCCCTCTGCCTATATGGCATCGGATCTGTATCGCCGGATAAACGCGTCAGTTATTCCGTTTGTATTATCACTTATCCATTCGTTCTTTTTTGGTTCAGTGGTTGTGATTTTGTGATTTGTTCATCTCATTCCTTTTTACCCATTTTGTGAATGTGGCTTCTTCTAACCCCGAATTGAGCCGGTTTTGTTTTGTTTCCAGAGTGACAAAAGGAGCAGCTCCATCATCGATTATTTCACAAGAATCAGATGCAAAAGACACGTATGAAAGTGCTTCTGCGTATATAAGACGAAAGAATCGAGAGAGAAGACAAAGGAATCGGACGATCGGAACAGCCGAGGAAGCACTACGGTTCAGTTTTTATTTGTTTTCTGACACACTGACTCGAAACTTTTCATGATTATTCTCAGTTATCTAATTTGAATGGATGATGTTTTCTTTCATAGTTTTCGCTGATTCTAAATGCTTGAGTCAGGATTTCTTTGCTGAGAAACAGAAAATTCGAAATTCCTTTTTTAATAAATCATATATTTCCAGAGCTCTTGAGAGGCCATCGGTGGATCCATATGACGGTGAGTTCAGATTCTTCGGGAGGATCTTAATCAATCAATTTTATTCCAGATCGTGCATTCTCCCCAGTTTCATCTGATCCATTCTATTCTCATCATTCATCTGGATCAGCTGCTCCATCGGCTCTCGGATATGTTCGTCCACGTTATCATGATGATAGTTACCGTAACCATCGGGAAAGTGACTATCGTCCAATGTCACCAACTAGTCGATATGTAAGTTTTTGGTTTTGGTAGTTGAGGAGGGAAAAACATAAAACGATATCATCTAATTAGTCGAAATGAAGTGGTTCAAATGAACAAAAACGTTTGCCATTCAACATTCATTTCCTTCCTCTCTTCTTCCTCTGTATAAATGTGTGTTAGACTTTGTATGGCAGCGGAAGAAGAACACGCCTAAGCGCGAACAAGCAGTTGGAAGAAGAAGGGAAAAGACAAAAAAAGAAGGAATTGGGTGGGTAGGAAAAAGAGAAAAAGAGACAGAAACAGTGTACTTTGAATGAATAAAGATAGAAAAGGAGTGGCCTTCTTTTTAGTTTTGAACACTTTTCAGTTTACTATTTATTATTGTTTTCGGTTCAATGCTTATTCATAATCAAGATTGGGTATGCTTTTTCTTTTCCAATTTTTGCATATTTCGGGGAAAATGATTTTGGAATTTTGTAGGGTCTGTTTGAGTTTTGATCTTCCAATTGTATTGGAATAGATAGGAAGTGATGACATTTTCATAAAACAATCTGGTGTCGAGTCATTCATTAGGAAGTATTCTAGTTTTCCTGAAATTCAGCTCATGTTAATTTTTGCACTGTTGCCGCGCATAAGAAAGTAGTAGTGATTTTATAGTGAAACCGTTGGAAAGTAAACTCCAAACCAATATTATTTTCTAAAAAACTTCAATTTCAATATTTCCAGACTGCCGCCGTTTCCCGTGATGATCGTGGCAAGTCAACATCGTACGATCCACACGATACCACCAGGTGAATCACTTTTTTCTCGTTTTCTGTAGATATCAACCTCATTGAATGATCTCATTAAAGTCTATATATCACTTTCTTTTAATATCATTTCTCTCATTTTTCCTCTTTTCTTTTTTCTTCTCTAAACAGTTCGTATCATTTTGACCACCCTGATTAATTACACTACGGAAAAAAGCATTGAAGAGAGTAAGTGGAGACTATTTGAATCCGTTTTGTTGTCTAACACAGTTTTCCAAAAACAACACACACTAGGAGAAAACATAATCCGATTGTACGGAGATTGCACGGGGGGCCAAAACGAAAAAAGAACAAGATGTTCCTCTTTCCTTCGATTCAGAAAAAAATACAAAAGCCCATTGAGCATCCGTCTCTCTTTTTATTCTCATCCCTTCCGATTCCTAGACTTTCATTCAGATAAAACACATGAGATATATTTATAGGTTGAGATTGATTTTCTCTCAAAAAAAACCTTAACAATGTCATTTCAGACCGTCTTACGACAGGAGTTACATAACTTCTTCAAATGCCAGTCCAAGTTATACACGCAAATTTGAACATGAAGTGAGTTTTTATAATGATTGATATCAGAGTTTGAAGCATCAAAACCAATTCATAAAATGTGTTTAGCTATTCCGAGGTCTTCCACGAACCAGAATATAAATAGGTATTTTGAATGTTGTAATTGTGATCATCAAATCAGTTTTATATTATTCGATTCAATTTAGAAAAGACCATCTTCATTTTTCAGCAACCAACATTAAACTCCTGGGCCAATGATCGTAAATTTGAAGTCTACAAAACACGGGCAGAACGGGACGCCGAGAGAAATACATATCATTCAAACCCGTTAGTAATTTGAATCAACATCTCAACCTGTTCTTTTCTGTAATTTCAGAAGTACGGGTGCAAGCTCTTATCGCCCATCTTCATATTACACATCAACAAGTGATAGACCTGTTACTGGTCTAAGACGTCCTGAAGAAAGTTACACTTCATCGACGGCCTATGGAAGATATGATGGAAGATCAAGTAGGATTCACGTCCTGGAATCTTCTCCTTAATCTGATTGTTTTCAGCCACACCTAGCAATGATCATTATGCAATTTCGAGTGCTCTTGCTGATAATCAAGCATCCAGTATGGCAAATCGTTTCCGCCCAACTGCTAGACGAGTTGCCTCTGCAATGACTGACGCGGATCGTCGTAACTATCATAGATCAAGATCAATGGATAGAAATAAGGTTGATTATGAATATGGAAGTAATCTTTTGGGTCGACTGACAACACCTGATACTCATGGAGCTGGTGATTATTCATATGTCAATTATCATGATAGTTCGAATGGAAGATCCAATGTGACAATGGAGAAAGATGGACAACCAAGGAGTATTCTCAAAAATAAACAAGTATGATTATAGGTTGAAACTATAAAAATTCTAACCTTTTAAATTTCAGAGTGCTGATGTTGAGCCACGTGTTGAATCCTCATACGAAACAAGCAGTGGAGTTCGATCGGTAAGTACTCTATCTTTCCCATTATCCCTTTGTTTCTTTTCACTTTTTCGGTTCCTTTTCCCCCTTTATTTTCCCATTTTCCCTTCATGGAATTCAGCATGAATTTCTCTCCATTTTTTCTCTCTTTTGAACTTCTAAGCATGCGTTCGATTCTCCAGGTGTTCGAACGTCTTCGTCGTCATCTGTCCCTCGAGAAAAGTGTTTCGCCGCAAAGACAGGTAAGAATTTATTGCTATATTTTAGAAAAACTTCTTTCGGGTCAAACTTCTGAAATTTCATTTTTATTAGAACACCTCATTTTATGGCAGACAGCTTCGTGTAAGTGATAGGGAAATGGTGACGGGAGTATATAATTAGAAGCTGTGCAAAACTTTTCTAAACCAGTCCTAATCAAATTTCAGTGTGACAATCTTTCAATTTTTCCAGCATGGTATTCATTACCACCGTGTGACATTTTCCTCTCTCCCCCCAAGTTTATTCCAACAGTTTTTATTTTTTCAAACACTTACAGAATATCATACTTACAATACACAAATTTTCTAATTTTTTGGTTTTTCTTTACAAGGATTAATTGATCACAATCAATTATTCAGGTTGCATCTGTCGGGCCTCATAGTCGTAACATTGATAGTACGACATCTGCATTGGATAATCCGAAAAAGAAGAGATCTCTACTTTCATTCAATCGAAGAAAAACAAGTGAAGTACGAATGGGATCTGATGGAAAACTGATTACAAATGGATATGATGATAGTCCAAGTAGCAGAGATTTCAAGAGACCAAGCTCTCCAATCGACAGAATAAAGTCTTTGTTCAGAAAAAGTGATACTTCTGGAACTACAGGACATTCGGATTATTATAACTCTTCAAGGTTTTTTATTGAGGTCTCAAAGTTCAAATTTCTCAAAAATATATTTTAAGAGCATACACATCTTCAAATCCTACTTCCACTCGTGAACCATATGTGGCACAATACAGGAAATATCCAGGTAACTTCTGTTCTTTCTCTAAAATTGTCATATAATAATTCCTCAGGCTCAACGACTCGTGATACATCCAGCGCTCTCAATCGATATTCCTACACTCCTGGTCTGACTGATCAACGTCGTCATTGGTACGATGATCCGAATATTTATTAAAACTTTGCCATGTTTTCTTTACTGTTTTCTCTTTTTTTTTCTAAACTTTTCCAAACCATTTTCTTCTCTCTTGTAACTTAAAATTGCTCACCGATTCCATCATTTTTTGTAAATATCGCATGGAGAAACTATCGGGTGTCCGATATATTCTTTTTCTTTTTTCCCCCAAAAACCTAGTCAACAATGACTGTTCACATGTCTCTCCATCTCTCTTCTTCTTTCATTTTCCAAACCTTTTTTGAGATTTCTTTTTTTGAAATTTAGTAAATATATATTATTTTGAAAAACGAGCATATTGCAAAAATGGAAAAAAAAGCCATAAAATTATTAGTAGGAAATTGAGAAGAGCATCTTTGGTGATGAAGCAATTGAGCAGAGAATATCTTCAGTTTCCAGTGGTTCCATGGAGGAAAGTGTGAGATTCGGTACCTCCGTGACCGTATCCTTTTGGTCCGAACAGAGCTCCATAGCATCGATTACAGTATGGTTTTCCTTCATGCTGGAACATATCATAATAAGTATTTATTCACAAAAAAACTACCTGAATTTGAAACATGAGGATACAAACCTTTCAAAACGCAATGCTCGTTCTCATTATATATTTAGAAGGTGTTATTTTACTATCATAAGAGATAAACTGATTTCATATTAGTACGAAGAGATACTGAAATTTTCTCGACTTGTACGTTATCTAGCACTAGAGTCAGCAAGAATTATCAGTTCAAAACCTTTTCCTTAGGGAAAAACAGTTTTCAGAACAAGCTTCAAAATACTGTAGCAGTACTATGAAATACAATTCCCACTATACAAGTCACCATACCTCTGAATGACTTCCGGCACTCAATGTCTTTCCGCAGGCCTTGTTTGCACATTTCAAGCATGGTCTATGCCAATCCTTTCCAAGAGATGATACTCTTTCGGCTGAAATTATTCCTCAATTAGTTCAGAAGTTACAAAAGCTCTGAAATCTCACCGAAATAAACTGGTTTCTCGCAATTCGGGCAGTTTGGCATTGTGAAATTTGGAAGGAAAACTAAAAAGTTGAAAAATAAAAAGTTTGGAAATAAGAATAGAAGTGAGGAGAACGAATGGAATGTCAACAGAAGAGAAATGGAATGGTATTTATTTGGGAAATGGTGAGTTATACACGCCTATCAGTTATCACTGAACTCTTTTTTCTTTCTAAACTTTTCCAAATGAAACAGCTGAGAGTGGGTGAGTGGGAGGAAAGGAAATGAGTCAACATGGGTTTGTACTTCTTGAGAAAAAAGACTACAGAGTGTGAAAGATTAATCTGAAATTGAGTAGAACTTTGATTCTTTCTCTTTCCATTTTGGTAGACCCGAGACTCAAGA
>GL380251.1:0-12627 GCA_000143925.2 Caenorhabditis brenneri | reverse complement strand
CGCGAAAAAAAATTTTAAATTCCTTGCTGAAACTTTATTATTTTCACAGTAGCGAACGCGGAGACGGTAGACTCATTTCGCTTCAAGACCACGCCGTAAAACTACACAAAGTACAGTAAAATTTAAATTAATTTGATTGAAGTTGCACACTTCACTTTAACACACTTGATTCCTACTCAAACCAAACCCATGAAACTTACTAATTGTAAACGATGAATGTCGAAGAATACTTCCCCGAAGGATTATCCGTTATACACCATGACGAGAGTCGACGAGAAGGGCGAACATCAACTGAGGTTAGCTATTTTTCATCCACCTGAAAGCTTTTCTAACCTTTCTGAGAATCAGAATCGATAAAATGTGCCCGTATTGTTCGATTCTATTCGAAATCCAGTTGCATAAATTGGAAAAGACTTGCTTCTTTGAATTTTTCAACTGTTCGAACAAACTTGCAGGATTCACCCAAATTTCTTGCCGCTTTGCATTGTCATATTTGCTACAAAACGATAAGTGGCTCAATAAACAACCTCGATTATATCAAGCCATGCAAGTGTCAATTGTAGGTGTTCTGTTTTGTTTCTATAAAACGTTTTCGTATAGAATGTTCGTTCATACCACATGTGCCGCTCGAAACAGTTCAAAATTTGGAGAAGCAAAGTGCAGTAACTGCGGCCATGGCAGCACGATTCCACGATCAACAAAACTACGGAGTGTTGGAAAAGTTGGAAGCATCAGCAGTTGCTGTTCGGGTAGTGAAAGTCCTTGCATAAGCTGCAAAGACCAGAACTACAAGAAAAAACCTAACAACACGAGCAGATTTGGATATAAAGTCAAACCTTGCTTCTGCAGGTATTTTCAATTATTTATATTTTCTAAAATATTTATTTTCAGAAAAGTCTTTCACTTCGGATGTCTTCGACCATTGATAGATGAAAAACCGTACTGCTCTGAATGCGGCGTCGTATATGATGAATTCGTACCTGCAACAACTATACAGTTTTTCATGGAAAAATGGAAATGGTACATTTTGTACATTGCAATGCTATCCATCTTCAGTACTTTGTTCATTGTTGCACTCAATAACTCTTTGCTGTTCACGAAAAGCAGTCCAAGTGAAAATCACATCAATAAGGAAATAAGTAAGTTAGCTTCAATTCCTCTATTCGTCGGTTCGTGCTTCTTTTTCAGTGCTAACCCTGGTGTCTGTTTTCTTTCTGATTGTCATTTGTGCGACTATGTTCACTGTCATCAAATACACGTTGTTTACTGCGCTTCCAAAGTATCGAATCGTTAAAGGAAAAGTTATGTTGAAGCCATTCAAAACTGGAGGAAATACTAAACCATCGAGAGAAGAGAGCATGCTAGTTTCTGAAAAAGAATTTGAAGAAATTCCTTTGTGTGATTTGAGAAGAGAATCTGCTGGAGAACAGCAAGAACCACAGTCAGTCGAAGCAGCCCGTGGAAATGAAATTGACGACATAACCTTGGGACAACATATGTTCGGAGTTTATGCTACCCACCATTCTTCATCGACACCAATCGACAAACCATCACTCGGATTCGTTTTTAACTCAGCCTAAAAACATATGCTTGCATTGTCAAATATTAACACAATTTTTTTCTTAGTGCAACAGCAAATATTACGTCGAATTTATACATGCCAAATAAAAATATTTTTCAATTAACAATGTCCTCAAATCGTAATTTGGAATCCCAGTTTATTCATTCTGATCACTATTGTAAAAAATTTGCGAAAGAGCATTCGAGTTAGCTTTCTGACAGTTAGTTCGATACACGTCAGCATGGATGTTGACGAATTGGAACTTTTGCAAGAAGAGAGAGATGAGCAGCCGATTAGATACCTCCCGAAAGTTTTGAATGGTGGTATTTCGGGAATCGTTGGTGTTTCATGTGTTTTTCCAATGGATCTGGTTAAAACTCGACTTCAAAACCAAAAAGGAACTAGTACTTATGACGGAATCGTGGACTGTTTCAAGAAATCGTGGAGAGCTGGTGCGCCGGGTGCACTAAATCAAGTAAAAGGAATGTATCAGGTTTATTTTTGCTATTCATTGTAAACTTCACAATCATTTTCATTATTCCAGGGTGCATCAGTGAATGTATTTCTAATTACTCCCGAGAAAGCAATCAAACTTGTTGCAAATGATTTTTTTCGACATGCATTGATGAAAGATCAAGCTGAAAGATTATCAACTCCACGTGGTATGCTTGCTGGTGCGGCTGCTGGTTTTTGTCAGGTTGTAATCACAACACCAATGGAGCTGCTAAAAATCAGAATGCAGCAGTCATCGGACAAAGTGAAAGCGACTAAACTCATTTGGAACCTGGTAACCAAAGATGGAGGAATTCGTGCTTTGTATAAAGGACTGGGCCCAACAATGGCAAGAGATGTTTCATTTTCGGCAATGTATTTCCCACTTTTCGCTTATCTCGATGGCTTAGGACCAAGGAAAAAAGATGATTCAGGTTAACTTTCTTAACACTTCTTTAAATATCCCAATTTTTAGGAGACGCTGTTTTCTGGGCAAGTTTTGTATCGGGCTTGACTGCTGGCGCGTGCGCATCTTTTGCTGTGACTCCGCTGGATGTTGTCAAAACCAGAATTCAAACGGGTGCATCCAACTACACTGGAATCTGTCACGCATTTTATCGAATTTTGTCTGAGGAAGGAATCAAGGCTCTTTTTAAAGGAGCCGTTTGTCGTATGATGGTCATGGCTCCACTTTTCGGAATTGCCCAAACTGTCTACTACGTTGGATTGGCCGAAAAACTTCTCGGTTTGGAAAAAGGATCTCGGGTTTAAATGATACTCATTCTTCATGTAGTTCAGTCTAACTTACCCCATTCACTTCTGAGTCGCTTCATTTAGTTTTTGTTATCATTTAGTTTTTTTTTTTATAAAGAGTTTTTTAAAGCAGTTTCTTTTATAGAAAAAAAAAAAAACTTTTCGAATTAATAATTATTTTTCCATCACTTTCGCCATATCATCTGCTTTTTTGGACGCGGCAACAACAGCTTCTATAACAGCAGAACGGAATCCATTCTTCTCAAGGGCGCGAACACCTTCAATCGTAGTGCCTCCTGGTGAACAAACTTTATCCTTGAGCAATGCAAAGTGCTGCGTTTCGATATCGAATCCAGAGTCGGTATTCAGAAGCATTTGAGCAGCTCCAAACACTGCCTGAGCAGCTAATCTTTTCGCTTCGGCTCTTCCAAGTCCTTGAGCCACAGCTCCATCAGCTAAAGATTCAATGTACATGAATGTCCACGCTGGACTGCTTCCGCCGATCGCCATCGCTGCATTGAAGCAACGTTCTGGAATGATTTCAACAGTCCCGACACACTCCGCAAATTTTCGAGCGTATTCGATTGAGGATGCCTGATCGTCAGTTTTTTCGTTCTTCTCATAACACAGTGTAGATGCTCCAGATCCAATAGAACTGGCCACGTTTGGCATCAATCGAATAATTGTTGTGTTTCCAGAAACGAACGGGAGCTAAAAATCGAAATTGTTTTTCTGTGCTAAATGGTGAAAACGGTGTTTTTCTTTTAGTTTTTACAAGAATCGTTAGCTCACCTTCGCACTAAGTGTCTTCAGCGGAACTCCAGCCATCACAGATATGATGAATCTCGGTCTTGAATTTACAGGCCAACTGGAAACAACTTCTTCGAATACTTGTGGCTTCACACATATGACATAAATTGCTGTCGGATATTTATCAAGCATTTCGAGAGTGTTGGTGAACACATTCTGGTATCCCTGGTTTCTCCATTTTTGAGCAGATTTCTCGGTTTGAACGCTGATGGAAACGTTTTCCTTCCGGATAAACTCTGAAGAACGATTTGGTTGAGCGTTGGATTCCAAAAACGTTTCGACACTTATACCTTTCTTTTCACAACCCTTTATTAGTGCTGCTGCCATGTTGCCACCTCCGATGAAAACCAAATTTGTGCTATCAGGAAACCCGTTTCCGCTGTTTTTCGTCATTTTTGCTTCTGAAATCCAAAACGCTGAGGAGTTACGAGAAAAAATAAATAAATTCTAAAACAAAATTATTTGAAGTGAGCGTAGACTGCAACGAAACTCCGCTGTCTGTCTGCGTCTCCAAGTTCAGTGGTCTGTTGCACTCAGAGAACATTATATTCTGCCAGAAAATTAACTTAGCATCGATAACATGCGAACACTACAGAATTGTTTCAATCAAGAGACGAAAGCGTTTATCATCGCATTTTACGGTGATGGTTCTCGAATTGTCACCCTAAATGCCTTTGTTTGTCATCCACCGCAATTATCATCATTATAGATGAAAATTTGCAGATTCGTCCGACAGATACTAAATATTTAGCCATCCGATATATATTAGTCAAGATTGAAATTCACTAAGCTAGAAAAAGCAATATCTCATACTTTGGATTTGAAAAAAAACAATTTTATTTAAAAACAAATGAGTAGGATTATTCATGTTTGTGGCCCTAAAGAGGGCCGTTGGGTTCGGTGGGTTTTTGGAAGAAGGTTCTTATTCCTTGTCGGCTCCGGTCTTCTTTGGAAGAAGAACAGCTTGGATGTTTGGAAGAACTCCTCCTTGAGCGATCGTGACTCCGGCCAAAAGCTTGTTCAACTCTTCATCGTTGCGGACAGCGAGTTGGAGATGTCTTGGTGCGATACGGGTCTTCTTGTTATCACGGGCAGCGTTTCCGGCCAACTCGAGGACTTCGGCGGCGAGATATTCGAGAACAGCGGCCAAGTAGACTGGTGCTCCGGCTCCGACGCGTTGAGCGTAGTTTCCTTTGCGAAGAATACGGTGAAGACGACCGACTGGGAATTGAAGTCCAGCTCTTGACGAGCGTGACTTGGCCTTTCCTCCGGTCTTGGCTTTGCCTCCCTTTCCACGTCCAGACATTGTTGGGTGATGAGCGATTGGTCGTTTCGAATAACGAACTAAAAAATTCTACGCGTAAGCTCTCTTTATATACCAAAACTGCGGTGGCGGGGCGGGGTTTGTCGATCTCCCCCTGTTGGGACACACCTAGGTGACGCGCGCGTAAACCGAATAGACAGTGACGCAATCACTCTCTTTACCACCCTGCGGGGACACCGCATGGGCGACGCGTGTGCCGAATAAACAGCCGCGTCGCGTGGCGTGGTGAAGCTCCGCCCCGCCACCGCAGTTTGCATATAAATAGAGTTGCCGATAACGCTCGCAACCAAGAATACTTCATTCTACCTATCAACATGCCACCAAAAGTGTCCGCCAAGGGAGCTAAGAAGGCCGCCAAGACTGTCACCAAGCCAAAGGATGGAAAGAAGAAGAAGCACGCCCGCAAGGAGTCTTACTCTGTCTACATCTACCGAGTTCTCAAGCAAGTTCATCCGGATACTGGAGTTTCCTCGAAAGCCATGTCCATCATGAACTCGTTCGTCAACGACGTCTTCGAACGCATCGCTTCTGAAGCCTCCCGCCTTGCTCACTACAACAAGCGATCGACCATCTCTTCCCGCGAAATTCAGACAGCCGTTCGTCTTATTCTACCAGGAGAGCTTGCCAAGCACGCCGTGTCTGAAGGAACCAAGGCCGTCACCAAGTACACTTCCAGCAAGTAAACACTTGGCTGATACCAAAACCAACCACCGAACCCAACGGCCCTCTTTAGGGCCACAAACCTCAATAATCCAAATCATGTTTTCATTTATTTCAATAAAGTACACTGTTTTCATAACACATTCTCAGAGCCCTCGGCTACATTTCATGTTTAGAGAATACTTGTAGCAAAGTCCTCAATCATAATTCTGTTTTCTTCTCAAATTTTTCGAAAAATTGAAAGTTCTCTAGATGTTGATTATCAACGAGGACGAAGGCATAGCTCACTTTGAAAATGAACGAAAAAGGATAACCAGTGCGACTTCTCGGGCAAAAAAGCCGACGAAAAACTTTTTTATTTAGCTAATAAACAAGAATTATGCAAAAGTCAATCACGAAAAACATAAAATGACTAGTTGAACAATCAGGATCTGAACGATCGTATAATTCTGCCTAGAATACTCGCATCCACCGGTTCTCCACAAGCAGCAACGCGAGCCTGGAGTATTTAAATCATAGAATGAAACGTGTGATTGAAATCTTACCTCTGTATAGTTCACAGATGAATCGGGCGAGGCAAGTATGCTTTGCGAGTTAACAGTAGACGAGGAAGTAGACACTTTTGTCAGTACATTCTTATTCAATGAATATTCCATAACATATTCTCCACTGTATTCTTTCTCAGTGCCTAGCTCTGCACTTGTGAACATGTCCCAAGTTGGTTTCGGTTCATTGAGAATTTTTCTAACAAATTCAAAAATGTTTTTCGGAAGGTAACTGTATTTGCCAGGATCATTGCCACGTGCAATATCGATGAGTGCACCAACTGCACGGTAACCACAAAAAAGATTGTCAGTCTGAAAACATAATGTCAGCTCAACTGGGAACCAGTGAAATCAACCTCAGCTTCATATTCTCCGTCAATCAAAATTGGAATATTTTCGTCATAAAGATGTCCGAAAATATAAACTAAATATTTGCTGATTTCCAAGGCAATCTGAAAACCAAAAAAGGCTTCTCGCAACAAAATCTCATAAAAATCACTTTCGGTTTTCCACTTTTAGTGCATCGCTGCATACTGTCATAAACTCTGACAAATCTACTACGGGGATGATAGCTGCACAGAAACAATATGAATAAATCAGCTGGCCATATGTACATACCAAACAAGCAAGTAATGAGATCTTTTTTTATCGTATAAAACCTGAACTACTACACCATTTCCACTGACGTTATCTTTCAACCCTTCCAGATCTGCCTGTAAAACCGCCAGCTAAACTTCAGGATTTCAAAATTTAGATTGCAACTCACGGCATTCAAAGATTGAATATCGAAAAGACCGTCGACACTTTTAGGACATAGCATTCGAAGTTTTTCACAAAACAACTTCAGAATTTCATTTGTGAGATGCTCACCATTATTGCACTGAGAAAAAGAAAGATGCGTAAATATTCATACGACATTTTACAATTACCTCTCCTTGGTTTACTTCATTTCCCTCCAAAAATGTAGTTGGTTTATATTCTGCATCCAATTCGGATGATAACGGTATATATTGGCGACGCCGCATGACTTCTTGTTCGTCTAGAGAGTGGGAAACAATTCTGGATGATCGAAACAGTGTTCAATTGACTTTTCCACGTGTTTTTTGACTTGATGGAATAAAGCAACAAGTCAACAGTTCACGTGAATAACGAATGTAGAAAATAAACATTTATTTAACAAGAAAATTTTTGGATTATAGGATATTTGTGGCCCTAAAGAGGGCCGTTGGGTTCGGTTGGTTTGGTTGCAGGAAGCGAAGAAAATTATCCTCCGAATCCGTACAGGGTTCTTCCTTGGCGTTTCAAAGCGTAGACAACGTCCATAGCGGTGACAGTCTTTCTTTTGGCGTGCTCGCAGTAGGTGACGGCGTCGCGGATGACGTTTTCAAGGAACACTTTCAGGACTCCACGGGTTTCCTCGTAAATGAGTCCAGAAATGCGTTTGACTCCTCCTCTTCTGGCGAGACGGCGGATCGCTGGCTTGGTGATTCCTTGGATGTTGTCGCGAAGAACTTTGCGATGGCGCTTGGCTCCTCCTTTTCCGAGGCCTTTTCCTCCCTTTCCACGTCCGGACATTGTTGTTCGATTGATTGGTTGAAGACTCACAAGTGAGATAAGGCGGAGGGCAAGCGCGCTCCTTATATACTACCTGCGGTGGCGTGGGCGGAGCCTATTCATACCACCCTGCGGGGACACTCAAAATTGTGCGCGCGTAAACCGAATAGATAATGACGCAATCGCTCGTTTTACCACCCTGCGGGGACACCACCTGGGTAGCGCCGGCGCCGAATGTTCAGTCGCTCGGCTAAGCCCCGCCCCGCCACCGCAGTTGCTGCCGGAAAAGTATAAATAGATGAAATTGACCCCCAAAACTCTTCAGTTCCCATCGGATTTTCAAACCAATTTGTGATGGCTCGTACCAAGCAAACCGCTCGCAAGTCAACCGGAGGAAAGGCACCAAGGAAGCAATTGGCCACCAAAGCTGCCCGCAAGAGTGCTACAGTCGCTGGAGGAGTCAAGAAGCCGCATCGTTACCGTCCAGGAACAGTCGCACTTCGTGAGATCAGACGTTACCAGAAGTCTACTGAGCTGCTCATACGCAAGTTGCCGTTCCAACGTCTTGTCCGCGAAATCGCCCAGGACTTCAAGACCGATCTTCGCTTCCAATCTTCTGCTGTCATGGCTCTTCAAGAGGCTGCCGAAGCTTACCTTGTCGGACTTTTCGAAGACACCAACTTGTGTGCAATCCACGCCAAGCGAGTCACCATCATGCCAAAGGATATCCAACTGGCCAGACGTATCCGAGGAGAGCGCGCTTAATTACCTTCTGGTAGTTGAGCAAGCTTAACTCAAACCCCCACCGAACCCAACGGCCCTCTTTAGGGCCACAAAACCCAATAATCCTAACCATTTCGTATTGAATAAATATTTTTTTTTGCATTTCATTTCAGAAGTTAATACTGAGTTGTGAACGATCTCGGTGCAACGGATTTTTCATTTGTGAATATGATGCGAAATAATTGGCGACAAAAAGTCTGTTATTTCAATAATCTATTCGGTTCCAACGCTTGAATTTCCTTTCACGACCCCCACATCGAGAAATCGCTCGCTAGAGCGCGACTGCGCTATCGTTGACGCATCTCTCGATTTAAGGTTTTTTGAAAATAACGAGAACAAAAAAATTTTTCTTCGATTTCTAGCCAACAATAGTTGTTCAGAAATGAAAAATACAAAAAATAAGCCCTTAACTGCTCGAATTCGTCAGAAAATAGCCGAGTTGAACCCTATTTTCGAAAATCAACTGAAAACTGCCAATATTCACACTTTTGTGTAAATAACCGAAATCTGAAAATTTTTTACACGATTTTACTCAACAATTCAGGTAGAATTAACGATTGCTAGCATTTTAAGCACAAAATCAGCTCATAAAACTCAAAATTGAGCGAGTTGAACTGTTTTTAAGACCCCAATTTTTGAATTTCAAAAAAATAAAAATCACATATCTAGAAGTTTTGAGCTTACAAACGGTTTGAGTGTGTATCCAGTTGGTTTCTAATCACTTTTCGGTTGTTTTCGACATTTCAATAGAGACCTAACATCACATTTTCAGCTTTTCAAATTTTTCAGAAAAATTTTTTTTTCAAATTTTTTTGAATTTTTGATCTTCCATATGAGTTTTGAAACTTAATTTTCTCAATTAGTGATTTTTTCGTGGCGAAATCGCCTGAAAAAAGCCGTAACTACTCAAGGAAAAATTATATTTGATTCCGAGTTACTGTAGTTCTTAAAGGCGCATGCTACAAAAGTTTTTCATCAAGAGACGCGCCTTGACTATCTCTTGTACACATTGCTCGATGTGGGGGTCGTGCCTTTCAATTGGTGGCTCACAAAATCACTGGAGTAGAAAAAATCATTTTCGAGTTTCCGGTCTCCCCATATGTTGGGCATAACGAAATACCTCTCAATATCTTTTCCATTCTCCGAATTCAATCGTCAATTCTCTAGTTTCATCTAACTGCCTGAACATGGGTAATGCATCCAGTGCAGTTACGGCTGGTATTAAAAATCAGGTGAACGCATCAAACAATGCTATCAATAAGTTAGCTGACATGAGTGGGCGTGGATTCCTTGCTGATTTGGCGATGGAAGCTGTTAGAACTGGGAATCATGAGGAGCTGAATAGACAAATCTTAGAGGTAACTTTTGAAAAATGTAGTTTGCCTGTTTGAAGACGGAACTCCGTTTTGCTGAGTGGAGTTTTAGTTGGAAATTCTTATTTTGAAATTATGATATTGAAGAAAGTCCAACCGATGTTATACAATAACGGCCTTGGAGAAATGATTCCTTTGTCCGAAATTATTGCTCAACGACATAAAGAACGAACTGGAAATACGTTCGCCGTCACTACTCCTTCAACAGAATGCCGTTTCATTTGCTGGAAACTAGATTCTCGTGGAGCAGTTGGAGAAACCCTTTTACATACTTGTTTCCTAGCAGGTCTTCCCGATCATATGAAACTATTAGCTGAGAGATTGATTGCAATATTTCCAAAAATTATCAATGATTTTTATTTGAGCGATGAGTATTATGGAGAAACTGTTCTGCATATGGGAATCGTATCAGAAAATGCTGAATTTGTTAGGTATCTTCTGAAAAACGGAGCAGATGTACATGCAAGATGTTCGGGAAATTTCTTCACTTGTGATGATCAGAAAGGATCACGAACTGATCATCCAGAAGTTGAACATGCTCTTATAAGTAAGCACACAAAGTACCCAGGGTTAGTAAACATTTTACTTTTTGATTTGGACTTTTCACATCAATTTTCGTTTTAGACATATTTACTGGGGTGAATATCCACTTTCTTTCGCTGCTTGTCTCAGTCAACCGGAATGTATTCGGATGTTGGTTGCTCATGGAGCAGATGTAAATGCTGCCGACACAAATGGAAATACTATTTTACATATTTGTACTATCCATGAGAACATGGTATGAAAATAAAATCATTCATGAAAAAAACTTCAAAAATCTAGGAAATGTTCAAAATGGCGTTGACTTTGGGAGCAGATCTTCACATCAAGAATGGACAAAATCTAACTCCACTTACACTTGCAGCGTTTTTGGCTAAGAAAGATATGATGCAAAGAATAGTTGAAGAAGAAAGAACAGTAAACTGGACTTATGGAAGAACTCAATCTGCTGCCTATCCTCTAGAACACGTGGATTCTATCGAACCAACTAGTGGAAGTATCAATCAAAAATCTGTTTTGACGATTGCTGTTTATGGAGAAAAAGCAGAACATTTATCTTTGCTTCCACATCTTCTAGAACAACTCGTTCATCATAAATGGATAGCTTATGGAAGAAAAACGTAAGAAGTGATAGGCCTTCTCCGAAAAATTGAAAGTATTCAGATTATTTGCCCAACTTATAATGTTTTGTATCTATTTTGTTTGTGTCACTTCCTGCTTTCTTCTTCGACCGAGTCCATTCGAGAGGAAGCAACATATAGCAAATGATTTGATATGTTTCTATGATTTCAAGACAAGAAGCTTCAATGAGTCTGCAGTTTCCACAATTGTAAGCTAGAAGAGGCACTCTAAAATGAGTTTTTGTTCTCAGATATACCACTTACTTCATCTTATTTGTGTAACTGGAGCAACTCTCTATCTTGTCCAGGCACTTCTTCACATTAAAAATGTTGGATACCATTTGTATGTTCTCGGATTATCTGGTTTCCCAGCCAAAGCCATTTTTCTCTTTTCTTGTATTCTGATGGTCATCACCTTCTTTTTGAGAATCTTTTGTTTGGATGAGGCAGAAGACATTGTTTGGATTGTAATTGTTCTTTTAACGTCACTGAAGTTTCTCTTCTTCTGCAGGTAAGACATGAAATTCAGATACATCTCTCAATGAAACATGCTCAGAGGTTTCAAATCAGTTGGACCTTTTGTTTTGATGCTCTACAAAATTATAATTCGAGATTTAATGAGATTCTTTCTCATCTATTTAGTCATTGTTGTTGGTTTTTCGCAAGCATTTTACGTCATTTTCCTGGGATACAAACGGAATGATTCTGGAAATCGAGAACCAAGTATTATGGGAAATGTTGCTGAAAGTTATGTCCGGATGTTCATAATGTCACTAACAGAGTTCACCGTCTTCTTCGAGCAATTAGAAGAATGTGAACACACGGTCATCGGAAAGGTATGATAAATTCCAGCATTCAAGCATAAGTTTTCTGAATTTTCAGATAACATTCGTAGTTTATATGCTACTTGTCACTCTTCTTCTGATAAACATGCTCATTGCTATGATGACAAACACTTATACAGAAGTTTCTGGTAACTCTCTAGAATGGTTACGCCAATGGTCTGCGATAATTCTGATGATGGAACAAAGTTTTGATCCTGCAACTAGATTACGGTATCAAAGAAGATACGGTATTCGATTTGACGGTGGTGAAAAATTAGTTTTATTGTTGAAAGATAAAATGACTGTTAGTGTGTTTTTAGAGAATAAAATTAAACTGTTGTTTTAGGAAGAAGAATTTGAGTGTCAAAGGAAGAAAATGCACGAAGAAAGGAGGAGATTCCGAGAAGAACTCCGAACAAACCAAAGAAGAAGACCTGCTTTTATTTGCAAACAAGGTGCTAACTATTTCAAATCGAAACATCGTCATTCTACCAATAAATTGGTTGTTCTTCATAATTTTCATGATTTGATCTTTTTTGAATTTCAATGAACTTTTAATTGTTCTCATTTTGTTTGCTTACACCTTCTTCCTGCTTCCTCATCTGTACATTTCAATAGTTCCACAAACTTTGGAATGTTCCTCAGAGTTGCGTTTTTTGCTGTCCGCTATATATGACTAACCAGGGGGAGAATTTTTTTCTTTTTCAAAATAGTTTGACCGCCCGCCATTGACACCACATTTTTCACCTACTTTGAATTTCCGGCCTTTTTTCTCTTTCTTACTTCCT
>GL380250.1:55053-68161 GCA_000143925.2 Caenorhabditis brenneri | reverse complement strand
GCGGAACTCAGCTGGCTTCTTCTGCGACCGGCTCTATTCTTCCTGCAAAAACCGATCCCACATATCGCCGATGACGTCATGAGAGAACACAGATCCCACCATTATTGTCAATGAGATGAGTGATGAATACTCCGTCGGATTTCAATTTGTAATCAACGAATTTGTCGAGAACTTGAGAAGCTGAAATTGAAAAACTTCTGATCCATTTCTATTTATTTTCCCACAAATCCCTCTTTTTCAACATCACGTTATTATGACACCTCTTCCCGGGAAAAAGTGCGCGCTCATGATGCAATTCAACGGACAATCGGATGGCCTTGTCAACTCAAATTATATGACCAGAACCACCAATTCGACCGTACCGCAATTAGTAGGAAGAGGAGGTTTTGGGAAATGAAATTTCATTGACTTACATCGAGAATCATCAACGCTCACATTGTTTTCAACTTGTAAATATGCCTTGATATGAGCCTTACGAGCACCACGGAACAACAATTTACGAGTCCAGTTGATTAGATTCAAAAAGGTGGCAATTCCGACGATGACGAGCCAGAACCATAAGAAGACGTACACCTGAATTCATGAATATGAATGTAATAATCATAGATGAAGCTTTAAACGAAAGGACTCTTAAATTATTTAAATACAGGCTATTTTTATTTAAAGTTAAATGAAGCTGATCACTAGGAAATGTAAAGTCTTTCGTACTATCTTCATGATCTAACTGTCTTCAGTTTATTGAAGCGAGATTTAACTATATCCGATTTGGTGAATTTCAACCGCCTGCACTTCAGATAGGGGTATCTAGGGTATTATTGTCTGGATATGAACTGTTTTATCCATTGTTTCCCTGTCCTTCGGATGCTCAGGTTTTAATGTTTTGTTCCCTAACCACACCTTGTATTTTCATTGAATTCCTGATTCTCGGTCACTCCCATCGTAAAACATTTTACAGATTTTCATGCATGAAATACGAGTAGGTGTCAAGGTCTGCACCTCTTCTTCTTCCACTCAGATGCTTATCTTTTTTTCCTTACCTTCTCATTGAACATGTTGATCATCAGCACACATTGAACAGTGTGTCTATGCTTGTTTCCGAGCACACGTACTTCGAAATCACACATGGTTACTCTGCAAAAAATCATGTGTCCCTTTTCAATGTGGAAAATATTCAGATGAATTGAATTTTAATACCATTTCTAAATTCCTCTTCCTTACGCGGTAAACATCATTCTATCGATGCGTAGGGGGGATGGAAGTGAAGAGGGAGTATTTGCGTTGCAAATACATGCCCGTAAACGTTTATTGGAAGTCGTGTAAACAGGGGAATTCCGAAACGAATTCAATGAATCGAAACAATGGATATTTGGGTGAGAAAAGTGGCAAATTCATCATGATTTATGAGCCATTCTCTTCTTTGTGGATTAAAGAGAAAAATGAAAGAATCATCGTTTTCAATTGGATAATTTATGGATTGTGAAGATATGTATACGAAGGATATCAGGGCTTGAGGGAATGCTTTATCTTGACAACTTCTTAAAATTTATTCTGGATTCGGTATCAAAAGTTTTCCCGGTTCGCTCAAGGAAGTTTATGGAGATAGGTATTCAACAGAGTTCTTCGCCCAGTTCCCTATTCGAAATTGGCAGGGTGCCAAGTGAGGTCCCTCTTCTTCTACTTCTAAACATTGGTCATCAGTAAGTGTCCGTCACCGTTTTTACTATTTGCCTTGGCACCAAATGTGTCTTTTCGTCATCAATTAGACATTTAGTGTCTTTGTAATCGAATGTTACTGTCACCTACATTCTTTCCTCCCTTTCCCTCAAAAAACAATACATCTCTCTTCTCTCTCTCTCTCTCTCTCTCTCTCTCTCTCTCTCTCTCTCTCTCTCTCTCTCTTTTTCTTCCTCAACACGGGGGTCCTCGCCCATTACGCTTGTATGCATTTGACCTCGAAGCGCCTCTCCAAAGAAACACAAAAGGATAAGATACCAATCGAGATATGGATACCAGGAGAATGAATTCTTTTGAGATATTACCTCGGAAAATGTCCACTCTCCTCCCATTCACGTCCATTGAGAATATCCGAAAGAATTCCGATTCCCCAGAATGTGTATGAAGTTCCGAGGAAACTGAAAAAACAATTAAAATTTGGAATTATCCTGATCAAAACATCTTACTTATTGAGAATGATGAATTGGAAAATGATTTGAATGAGATAGAGAAATTTGACGAACAGGTACAGAAGAGACAAGTAACTGCCTCCGTAGGTGAAAGAAGAAGCTGAAAGAATTGAATTGATTATCTAATCCCCTCTTCCTTTGAAACCCATTTATTCCCAATTTCTGATCCTTTTCATGGTTCCCAAGTGACAAAAAAAACCAGTTGCTTCCATTTTTCAATCCTATTTTCTTTAACCCCATTATCTCCTTATTTCAATTCTCACATCGACGGCAAGGTCAATTACGAGTCGAGTGACGAATGAAGAGAGGCAAACGAATCATGGAAATCAGAATGAATGAAAAAAGTAAAGACTTTGAAAAATGAATGTGGAATCTGAATGTGGCGGATCAAGAACCTAGAAGGTCAGATCTTTTTTTGGGAAGATGTCAGTTTAGAAGATTGATTTTTTTCTTGAAACATGAAATGGTTTCCATGGACACCTGAACATGGAAAAGAATCCAATGTTGGTAAAATGAGAACTACAGTAGCTCAAATAGCAAGTTCTTAACTTGACTGATTCTAAAATTGGGTTCGCTAGTTTCGATTTTTGTCTCCTCCTAATGAGAGAAATCCCAAATTCTTTTCCATCCCTAGACTTGATTCTCTGAACTCAAATCTTCAAAGTTTCTTTTTCTCCGAATACTTTGACATATTTCTATTAGAAAGTTTGCATAGTAACTTCCAGACGACACTCTTTTTCTCCTCCCGAAAATGGAAGTTTTGTTTGAACAACACTGAATTCAAAGACCATTTGTTGTAGTTCCCTCTAATTCTCTCAGGTAATATACAAAAACTAAAAAACCAGTTTTTCCTCTTCTTCATCAACGTTTTTTTTTGCCTCTTTCCCTCTTATTCCGTCCGGATCATCAGCCGCACCCCTTTTCTGTTACAAACGGAAATGGTGGCTAATTGAAAAAAAGAAAAAACTATATTTCTTCGAAAAGGAAGAATATTCCTCCCCCAAAACAACTTACTATATTTTGCGAAACGAGATTGAAGAGTGAGAGATTCATAGAGATGAGCTCCAGTGGCTTTTGCTGCTTCATGACGAGCTTTCTCATCAACACGATCGGCTTTTTTGGCTCCATAAAGCATTTTTTTGAGAGCAACACCAGAATTAAAATTCATAAGACGCCAGAAAAGAGACGGAAGATAAAAGAGAATGGCTTGAAGTCCAAGAATGAATGGAACCCACTGATAGTACCCAATTTCAGCACCTTCACGATCAATTTCATTATCTGGGATGTATTTATCAGGGCTGATGAAGTATGTATTTTGAACGAAGCAGTAGTTTTCACTGTATTGCTCCCAAGCACCTGCAAATCATTCTTCTTTCGATGCTATCAATAACTGATTACCTGTGAACTGAGCAGGAATCCAACACTGAATTGGTTGTCCGACATACTGTTTGGCTGAAAGAGTCAAAGCAAAAATGACCAAAAGCATTGGAGTCCAATAGTAATTGAGCCGATCGATGGCATCATCATCACCCTGTTTGTGTAGTCCCTTGAGGAACGCATCCAAGAAGAACATCCTTCTTTCCTCAAATAATGGATAGACTGGTCGGTGGTCTCAACGATCGGAAGGAGACTGAAAAAAGAAAATATAAAAAATGAAAAAAAGAAAGGATACGAAACAAAAAAGTGAGAAAACGGTTGAAAAGTACAGAGCCCTATCAGACAGAGAAACGGGGGAAAATGAAAAAAGATGAAATTGAAAAAGAGAGTATGGATTACTGTAGGAGGGCGCATAAAAATTAGCATATCAGTTTGCAAACCGAACAATGTGGGATCATCAAACAGTCTCCAGATTCAAATGCAGTACTTTGAACTTGGGAATTATGGAAATCAAAAGAATAGAACTTGAGTTTCGGAAATTTCGAGAGTTCTAGAACATTTTCCAGATTTTTTAAAAAGAATTGTAGTTCATCTTTAGTTGGAGACTACCATGAAGTATCAACGAATTCAACCAAAACTAGCATGCTAATTTCCAGATACAAAAATCTCATAAAATGAGTCATTTTGAACATTTCAAAGAACGAATTCTCCCCTCAGAATGTTGCAAAAGAAATGACAAATGACCATGAACTTAAACGAAAGAAAAGGGAAAGTTGATTGTTTGTTGTTACCATTACCCTTTGTCGTTCATGACCTTATTGGCTCATGAAAAGCGCCGAACGTAAATGATGAATGCAGTTTCTCATGATTAAAAAGGCCGACAAATCAAAAAGGATGTACCGACAAATAATAATGAAAGAAGAAGATAGAAAAAGGAAGAGTCGGTTACTGTAGATAGGATTTCGAGGAAGCTGTATATATGGAAGCTCCATTTGCAGAAAAAATAGAAGAGGTAGATAGAGAATGGAGAATAAGAGACGCAGAGATATTTATAGTAGTAGTAGTCCCTCCGTACAGAAACCGGCGAGATAGTCACAAAGAAGCGGAGGGACAAACCGACAATCGCCGAGAGATCGACGCCATCTGATTGTCTGTGACTCCACGTCGCCAATCACTTTCTCGTCGGAAGAGGGGCGCAGTGCAATCTCCGCCCACTTCTCTGACTACTGAATGACGATGATCGTTTCACAAAAGTTTTTGAGGCGAAACGAGTAGTTTCTATTCTACACATTTCAACTCTAATCGCTTTTGCATCACAATCAAATTGGCTACAAAAATAAATGTGAACCTTTCTGAGGATCAAGAGAAAATAGAATTAAGAATGAGAGAAAGATATAAGAAAAAGGGAAGGAAGAGAACGTTAAAAAAGAGCATATATAACAAACAAACAGATAAAGTATAAATATAGATAAAATTTGGGGAGATAGTCAACCCAATATTCAAAAAACAAAAAAAGAAAAAGCCAAAACGAGTGTTTTGACTTGAATAAAAACCATAAAAGTTTTATTATTTCAAATCAAACAATGTGAGAAAAAGGAGTTATTAAAGAGTTAAAAATAAGGTCTAAACAAGATAAAAAGTGAAGAGAAAAACGAGAAAAAGAAGGCACTTTCGAAAACATTACATCTCTGACTCGTCCTGGAAGTTTTTGAGAAGTGGAGCCGCGTCTTTAACAAGAAGAGGTGGAGCTGAGTATGGAGGTGGAACTGCTGTATTGAAACGTCTCCACATATCACGAATCAGTTCAACAACTGGAGTTTTTCCATTGTTTAATTCGATTATTCGGAGCAAGAATACGGTATCTGGGGAGAGGAATTCCGAAACGAATTGTTGAAGTTTTCCACGATTATTCTTCACTTTTGGATCAATCTGAAATCCATTCATTCTTTCAAAAATTCGTTTCTTTTAAACTCACATCTTCCACGTATGGTCGAATGAAATTCTTGGAAACTGAAGTTCCAGATGCTCTCCAGAACCAATAAATGGTGTTTGAAATGGTAACAACAGTCAAGAAGCACAACCACCACCACAAAGCAACGAAGATCTTCTCATTGAACATATTGATCATAAGAACGCATTGAACCGAATGTTTATGAATGTTATCGAGATTTCTAACTTCGTATTCACACATTGTCACTCTCGGGAAGTTTCCAGTCTCTGGCCACTCATTTCCTTGCCATAAATCAGCAGTTACTTCGGCTCCCCAAAAATAGGAATCCACTCCAAGCATACGTTTTAGGAGAACAAATTGAAGAAGAACATTGATCAAGAACAGAACTTTCATGAACTGAAAAATACCTTCTAGAGCTTTGAAGAAAATGAGAGAACACCTACCAAGTAAGAGGTGAGAACTGCAGATCCATTTGCACGATTCTGGAATCCGGACAACTGTTTTACCATCAAATTGCGGTTTCTCTTCTGACTAATATATCCAGCAATTGTGGAGATTGTTCCTTTTCTGGATTCTTCATTTCCTTCGGTCGCAGTGCAAGTATTACAGAGGGATGTTACATTCTGTCCTGAAACAATTGACTTCTTTTCAGAAACCTTCTTTTGAAGAAAGCTCTTACCAGCCATTCCATAAAAGAGTCTCCAAATGACAACTGGGAAGTAGAAAAGGATAGCTTGAAGGGCCAAAATGAATGGTACCCACTGATAGTAACCGATTTGATTCGTCTGTTTCAGAGATGTTGTATTCTGTTTATCAGCTACCAACTGCTCCCAATTGTAGCTACGTTCCGTTTTGTCCTCGGAGAACGGGACAAAAAACGTGTTCTGTACATAACAGTAGTCTAATGCATATTCTGCCCACCAGCCCTTGTAATATGCCGGGAACCAACAGTCGATCGGACTGCCCACAAAACTGAAAAAAAGGACAAATGGAATGGGAATTTGATAAATGAGAAATGTGGATGATCATTCGATTTATGAGACGTCGAATGAATAAAAATTCAAAAAAGAAACGAACCTCCATCCAGTGATAAAGGCCGAGGAAAGAACCAGTCCGATGGTTGTGGCACAGTAATTGAGTTTGTCGACAAAATCACCATCAGGCTGTGGAGAAACTGCCGAAAGCAGATTCTGGATAACGTTCATGACTTAGAATTGTCCAGAATCCACGGCGAGATCCCCACGAGGTAATTTCAAATTCCAAGCTGAAAATGAGAAATGAGGTTGAATACGGAAGGAGGATCGAGGGAATAGTAAGGGAAAACAGAAGGACAGTACACGCAGTCAGAGGCATTGGAGGTCGACACTCTGCGTCTCGTTCACCGCGCCAACGACATGACTGGACATAGAAACAGAAAGAGAGTGGGCGGGGCATCTCTCTATTCCGATGAAACGGAGGAGAGAGCGAAGAACTGTCTGTGTCTCTTGAAGAACTGTAGAGACGCAGAATGTCTTACAGAAAACTGACGGAGATGACAACGGCGACATGTGAAAGAAGAGATGAAAAAGGAGAAGGAAGATGCCGATACGGAAGGGAGAGTTATACTGTAGAGGGGAATATTAATGAGGTGCAATCGAGAGAGAGGAAACTGTTTTTCGGAGAATCGAATATCAAGTACTTTGCGCCTTTTTTGCTACAAAAAAGGAGTGTACTTTTGGTGATTTGATGAACAAAAAAGATTTTAGCTGATGAGAAAATAGAGGAAGATGACAAGAGAGGGGAAATAAAAAGATTCGGTTTGCAAATAAAGGGAAGGAATAAAAAATATTTATGTATGGGAAAACTATTTTGCATGAATGGGGAGGGATGGGAAGATAATTCGAATGTTCAAGGAGCATGGATGATTCATGGGAAACTTGAGAAGCAGCAGGTTACTGTAGATTAATAGAAACTCTGCAAGGTAGGATAACTATGGATACGCCTATTAACTAATGAATACAGGAGCTATATAACAGTAGTTGTTAGTTTCACTTTGGTTAGGGTTCGATCAGTACCAGTTACCCAGGAAGCGGATAAATTGTGATATTCGGATGTGATGGTTCTCAAAGGAATCTGAGTTTCTGACAACTTTGAATAAAGTCAACCTTTCAGCTTGAGAGTAACCACATCTGTTGAATTCAACTCATCCAAAAATATGTTACAATGATGCAATCGACATAAACGGAATCTCGAAAAAGAATAGCAGCTGTTTGATTTTATTTGCAATCTGTTCATGTAACTGGTACTGAAGATACACTTCCCCAGTTGGGTAATAGTCATCTGTGGTAGTTTTGAAATTCAGGCACCGCAGAATGTGGGAAAATCAAATTTAATCGCTTTCTAATGATTTTTTAGGCAACATACAATAGGTAAATCTAAACCTACAAAAGTTTCGAGAGTCGCCTGGAAATCCGGAGTTCGTTAGGTGTTCCCTAGACCGAACGCTCTCCTAAAACAGTCACTCATAAATAATTAATTAATGAATATTTCACACATTCAATTTGTTGAAATCATTTCTGAACAATCATTTCAAAAAAAAGAACAGTGATATGCATGACTTTCGCAATCATCAAAAATGATCGTAAAATCCCTTCGATGTTTTCGTTTGTCCCTGTTCCTTTTCCCTCTTTCCAGCAAGCCGCTGCCTCCGTATCGCTCTTTTTTTACAAACGATCAACACAATACTGTTTTTTTGACTCATACCATGAATGTTGTAAATATATTATAGAGGAAAAAGAACACAAAAAAAGAAAAGCGGCGGTTTATTTTAGTAGAAACAGTCTCTTCTTTTTTTTTTGGAAGAGAAGGGAATGTACGAAAAAAGAACTCTGAGAATAAAATTGTGGCATTGATTCTAATTTGTGGGTCTTTTGAAGTCACCGACAAAGGTGTGAACTGGTTGGCATTTTCTGAATTCGATTCGTATTCTGTTGATTAATTTATACTCTGGTACTGAAGTTTAAAAAAAGGATTACTGTATCATGTAGATAGAAATGAAGGAACTCGAATAAGGGATCTGTAAAAGAAGAGAGCATCACTTTTCTTTCAAGATAGCACAGCGAACATTTCTTGATAGATGTATTTCTTCGAGATTTGAAGTGAGCCTCCTGAAAACATCTGTGAAATTCTAAAAGTGTGCTAAAAACATTGCTGCAAAGTTGTTCAATGTCCTGGAAGTGCATCATCGAGTTGTTGTTTATAAGATCAAAGTTCCAAGAAAAAGAAGGAAAAGGAAACGAAGATAGTTCGAAAAAAAAGAAGGAATGACATGTGAATATCCCAATGGGGATATCATTCATAACATCTTTCAACACATCTCTTCAGATTTTCTTTGACCATTTTAATCAATTTTTCTGGTTCAGGAGCCCTATGGAGGAGTGATGGTCATCGTTGGGCATGGTTCTCTGTCAAGAGTGGATGAACCTGGTATCTGTAATATTATTCCCGGTTTATAATAATTATCTTTTTTTTAACTTTTTTTCTGGAAGTTTTACACCATGAAAATTCAGTTTCTGGTAGGGTCACAGCGTGTTAATTATGTGTCAAAACTTGAGAATGTGTCCCTAAGGAAATATGTTTTTGTGGAAAGAGAAACTCATTCTTCCCAATAATTCTTTCGTCTTCATAATCCTTTTTGGTTTCAACTATTCCTACTAAAAATTTGTTTTCGAAAACAACAATTTCTTTTTTCTTCACTTCTTTTCTTTTCAATTTCATTTACTTCTTGTCCATCTGTTGCAAATCAAAAACTCAAAAAAGTGCATTCTAAAACGAGCTTTGAAAAGGTACCAAGAAGTCCCAATTGATTCGTGGAAAACAATGAAAAATGCATGAGAAATGAAGAGACATGAACCAGGAAAAAAGTTGAAGAGAGAAGTCTGAGAAAAAGAACCTGATTGTCACTTACTATTCGTCTGGTGAAGTAACCAAAAAAAGGAAGAAGGAGAAGGAAATAGTCGTTAGTTGGATTACTTTTTTGGTGGCTCTCTCTCTCTCTTGTTTTTCTCTGAATTGTCACTCATTTTAAAAGTTAGGATTCCTGGAATTCGATTTTCGAAACTTGAAGTTTGCGTCTCAAAAGTCACCGTTTTTTGGAACTGAAAGAGTACTGACTAGTCCAAAGATCTCAACTGAAGTTATTCCATTTGTCTAGACGTTTTCTTCGGATGATCTTATTCTGTGATGTATGGAATCTTTGAAAATTTCCAGTTTCTTCTTCTCATTTTTCTGAGAAGGTTTCAAAAGGTTCGAATGCCTATTCTTGTTGTTCCCTCCTTCCTCCCTATAAAATGCTCTTACCTAAAATCCAAAGCTTGTTTCCCAATTCCTCTCAGATTTATCCGGCTAATTGAGCTCAATTGAAATTCAGGTCAACGTTTCATATTGTCAAAAAGACTAGGATAAACTCAATATTTTCATTAAAAACAAAAACGTTCCACATACTGTGAAAATCAGTTTTTCCCATTCACAGATCAAATATGAAAACTTTTTGTTTTTGCCTTCTTCAATGTTTGATATTTTGTTGTGAGTTGTGAGCAGATCACCTCATTTTCCCATCAAGAGAATGCTCATTGAGCTCCACCAGAAAGAGACAAGGTAAACTGATTGCTCGTTTCCGGAAGACAAGTGCACCTTGGTCCATGCATCCCATACGACATTTCATTCCACAACAATTACACCATTTGATACATTCTACTTCTTTTTGATACCTTTTTTCCTTCTTGTTCTTTCATCATTTTTGAACGATTTTAGACCAAAGAATGGGCAAAAATACATTGAAACGGGCTATCGAACTTGACGTCATCGACTTCGCAGAGCATACAAGTGCTCATGGTATTCCAAGAGCATATGTGTCAACTGGATGGCGGAGATATATGTGGTTACTGTGTTTTCTTTTTTGTCTTTCTTGTTTTGGACATCAAGCTTATCTTATTATAGAGAGATTCAACAGGTATCATCATTGGATTTTCCCAACCATTTCAATTAATTTTAGAAATGACATCATTGTTGGAGTTGAAATCAAATTCGAAGAAATAAAGTTCCCAGCGGTCACAATTTGCAATATGAACCCGTATAAAAACTCGGCTGCTCGTGAGTTGGGAGCAATTCGAAATGCAGTAGGTCTTTGAGTGAATATGAACGGGTGAAACGTCATTCTTTTTTCAGTTGGAGGCATTTGAAATGGCGATTGATAAAAGTGATGGAAACACGCATACAATTAGGAAGAGAAGATCAGCGAAGTTGAATATGATACCTGTTGATTTGATGTGTAAAGAGGAAAACCGAATGTTGATGGCTCATGAGTTTGGACACATTGAATGTGTAAGCTTTTCATTTATCTGCTTTAAAAGCACATAATATAATTTCAAATGTTCCTTCATGACAAACAATTATCTTGTCAAAATACTCCGTTCTTATTTCAGACTTGCATAGCATTTGATGATTCAGAGTCCACAGAAGACAATGATGAAATATTCTGGAATTGTCATCCGAAGAGTGAATGGAATCACAGAGTTTGCCACGTGGCAGAAGATGGTACTCAATTCAAGACTTGTAAATGTCATGATGAAAATTGTGTCGATGATGGAAACATTGTAAGATAATGTTCTAATTGATATAATATTTTTACATTTTTCTTTTCAGAAACAAATGACGTGGCCACTTGAAATGAAAAAGAATGGATCGAAGTTGTGTATTTCAGTAGAATCTGGTGGTCTCAGTTATTGCGCCACTTCTCAAAAATTCCAAGTTTCGAAGTGCAAAAATTGTGATTGGTTAGGAAAATGTGAGGAATTGGAAGAAATTGAAAGCGATAAGAATCAAAAGAATTGTTTATGTCATCATGGAAACTGTTTCCAAATTCGTAATGTGGTTAAGGTTTTGAAGAATTATTTATTTCATTGAAATAATGTAAGTATTCAGAAAAGAAAACGGAGAACTCCTGAGAGGAAAGTTCATGAACGACTTCTGAGCAGATATGAAGGACTTTTAGCCGTGTATTCACATTGTAATTGTACAAAACAACATGGATGTGTTTCCACTTCGGTTTGTTTTTTGAATTGAAACCTGATCTGATTCCAAAAGTAACTAGTTTTACACAAATTATTTATTTTTCCAGGTTCCCGACATGGATTTGGAGAACTCGAATAAAACGTGTTTATGTTTCTACAATAAGAAGAACGAACAAGTTTGGCCATGCTACAAGGAACCAGAATGGGAAGAGAGAATGTGCAGCAGGTTGAAATTTTTATGTATCTTATTTCAAAATAAGGTTCAAATTCAGATGTAACACAATGGGAGATTGTGTGTACACTGACAAACCAAAGAAGCAGAATATATCCTGTTTATGTGCAACTCCCATCAAAATGTGTGTTCGAATCGATCCTCCACAAACCAATGAGACATCTTTAGGTAATCAAATTTTAAGATTCTCGTAGCAACTTCAAGTTTCAATTTTTCAGATGATCGTGTCGTGAAGTTTTGGGATATTCAGCCATCCACAACAATGTCTCCGGTAGTAAAAAAGAAAGAAGAAAGAGATAAAGCATACGGATACACAGTACGTTTTTTATTTTGAAAATCTCTATGTTCCAAAGAATTTTCGGAAGTTTTCAGGGTGTGAAAGATCGAATTGCTCTCCGTGCAAAAGCAATGGAGAATATCATTTTTGCTGTTGATGCTTTGACGGAAAATCAGAAATGGCAAATCTCATACAATAAATCTGATTTTATAATGAAGTGCTCATTCAATGGGAAAGAATGCAACGTGAAACAGTGAGTTGCTGGGAGTCTGTGATTGAATAACAAAGCCTCTTTCAGTGATTTCGTGGAATACCTCGATCCAACGTATGGCGCCTGCTTCACTTATGGACAAAAACTGGGAAACATTACAAATGAACGATCTGGACCTGCTTATGGTGAGCTTTCGATTTTCAAAAATTCGATTTCGATTAGATCAAACGCCTTTCTATTATAGGGTTACGACTGGAAGTTTTTGTGAACGTAACAGAATATCTTCCAACGACGGAAGCAGCTGGAGTTCGATTGACAGTTCATGCAACAGATGAGCAACCCTTCCCAGATACTCTTGGCTTTTCAGCCCCTACAGGTTTTGTGAGCAGCTTCGGTATTAAATTAGTGAGTCTACAAACCCTCTTTCTCTCAAATTTGATCAATTCTCAGAAGTCGATGGTTCGGTTGCCAGCACCATACGGTGATTGTGTGAAAGAAGGAAAAACTGAAGATTTTATTTATACTCAAAAAGCATATAATACAGAAGGATGTCAAAGAAGTTGTATCCAGAAGCATTTATCACAAACATGTGGATGTGGAGATCCGAGATTTCCTCCGTATAGAGAATCAAAGAATTGTCCTGTAGATGATCCATATAAAGTAAAAAAATCATTTCAAAAATATTTCGGAATTGAATTTTCAGGAGAATGCATCAAGAAAGAAATGCACGTGGCAACGAGAGATTCTAAAAAGCTGGGATGTTCATGCCAACAACCTTTGCAAGTACGTTCCCATACTCTGAAATTCTGGGAATGAACTCATAAATT